>JAFIRS010005282.1:0-61120 GCA_018342105.1 Gonioctena quinquepunctata | reverse complement strand
TTCCATCATAACAAGAATCAATTTACAATTTATGTGTGAAAAACTGAAGATTTGTTTCAGATATTAATAATAACATGTCGCTTTCCTCATTATGTTATATTTGAAATGTGACAATTTCATGATGCTTTTTTATCATACCCATTTATACATTTAATTTGTATAGGATTTTTTCGAAAGTATGAACAGGATGTTCATAAAATCTGATGTGGAATCATCTGTCACTGAAAGTTAAGCTTTAGCCACTATTTTCCATCGTTCAAGGATAACCTTTTGGAAAGTATTCATGTTGAAAAGGAAATATTCTCAATTGAAAATTGAAGAAAATGACTTTTCCGGAGATGGAAAAATCTACGATAAAAATGAAGCTATTTTTTTGTAATATCCAAAAGAAAACAACTACTTTTTTCAATTGAGAATGTTTCCTTTCCAACATTTGGTTTTGTTTCACAAAATAATTCAAATAAATGATGGAACTATGACAATTTCTTAATATTCAGACTTCTTACTGTCTTATTTTCCGCTACCTCAATCCTACGATCACACTCATGAAAAGCAGCAGAGACCAGTCCTCAGCACCAGAACGCCTGGAAAACATGTCTTCAAACACCTGAAGAGAAAAAGAACACAATATTAGTCTGTTCTATATTGAAATTTGATCATGATCTTTTGTTGTTGTTGTTGAAAAACAGCTAATTGCTGATACTCCGCCTATTCATCTTCGCAGCCACTTGCCTGGGTATTTATGCAAGGTGCTCACTATTGTAACTTTTAATTTTTATTACTATTATCTCTTTTTGTAATTTTCCTGCAAACGATGAATAAAGACGATATTATTATTATTATTATTATTATTACCTCCCTCAACACTTATATTGGTTTCTCTGATACCTGCAGCTCTTTCAGTAAAGTAACATTCCCCGATATCAACTATTCTCAAGTCTAGAGAATCATTACTACCTATATATGAGCATGTGATATTAAAAATACTTACTGTTCTCGCAACTGAAGGAAAGTCCATTAGAACACAAGTCGATATTAGCAATCATAGAATAATGTCGTGTCCCATAGTGAGAGGTATTATTCCATTATATGATTCATTTCCATTTCATTCGTACTTAGACGTACTTAGAATTTCTTAATATTCAGACTTCTTACTGTCTTATTTTCCGCTACCTCAATCCTATGATCACACACATGAAAAGCAGCAGAGACCAGTCCCCAGCACCAGAACGCCTGGAAAACATGTCTTCAAACACCTGAAGAGAAAAAGAACACAATATTAGTCTGTTCTATATTGAAATTTGATCATGAACTCCCTCAACACTTATATTGGTTTCTCTGATACCTGCAGCTCTTTCAGTAAAGTTATCACAAAATAACATTCCCCGATATCATCTATTCTTAAGTCTAGAGAATCATTACTACCTATATATGAGCATGTGATATTAAAAATACTTACTGTTCTCCATTAGAACACAAGTCGATATTAGCAATCGTGGAATAATGTCGTGTCCCATAGTGAGAGGTATTATTCCATTATATGATTCATTTCCATTTCATTCGTACTTAGACTTCGAAATTATTAGTGATGAAAACTTCTGTCCGATTATAGCAATAAAAATAAAACATAACCCCTCATTTGACATTAAGAATTTTCATAATAGACAATCGCGCCACCTGTGAACAAGAGGCCGTACTAGTTCCGGTAAAACTTAGCGGAGACTCACTTGAACCTAGCGGAGAAACCCACCGAGCCGGTCATGCATACAATAACACCATTTTGTAAAATCACTTTGACGGTAACACCCGAACCCCCGAAGCATGCAATAGATGCTTTATGTGTATATATATATATATATATATATATATATATATATATATATATATATATATATATATTCTTTACTTTCTTGGAATAAAGGTCCGATTCAGTCTATTCATATAATTTCTCTTAACTACGTTTCGACATGGTATTTGTCATCTTCAGGTTGAAAAATTATATAAGAATTCTTCGTTAGCATCATACGAACGTTATTGTAGGTGTAGGTATCAGTAGGTGACAGTCACCTACCAATAACGTTCGTATGATGCGATCGAAGAATTCTTATAATACAATTTTTTAACCTGAAGATGACAAATACCATGTCGAAACGTAGTTAAGAGAAATTATATGAATAGACTGAATCGGACCTTTATTCCAAGAAATTAAAAAAAATATATATATGTAGTCAAGAAACAGAAGAAAAAATATATATCTCTATATATATAATTCAAATGATCAAATGGATATTTATTTTATTCCCTACCTTATGGTGGTGCTTCTGACAATAAGAAATCAGATTTGGGGCTTGGTGGTGATGTAGTGATGAGCTTGCTTTCGGGTGTGGAGCAACCATTTGCTCATACAATTTTTTTTGATAATTTTTTCTCCTTCAAATTATTCCGTCATTTGAAAGAACGGCTTTTTTGCAGTTGGAACTGTACGAGACAACAGGACTAATAAATGTCCTTTACAAAATTCGAAACTACTGTCTAAAAAAGAAAGGGGTGCATATGATTTTGCCTATGATGGAAGAACTGAAACATCGTTTGTACGTTGGAATGACAATTCAGTAGTGACGATAGGCAGCAATGTTTTCGGAGTTCAACCAATATATCGTGTGAGGAGATACAATAGGAATGAACGAGAAGATATTCAAGTAAATCAACCAAATGTCATTTTTCAATACAACAAGTTCATGGGAGGAGTTGATCTTCATGATAATAGTATTGTCAACTATAGGTGTAGGGTTTTGGGCAGGAAATGGTGGTGGCCAATTTTCTGTAATTATCTTGACAGTACATTAGTAAATGCTTGGAAAATTAATAACAAAGTGAACAAGGAAATGTCTCAATTGAATTTCAAGTCATATATTGTCATGCGTCTTCTGAAAACAGGAAGACTTTATGTAGAGAGGAGTGGTGTACATCCTATAGTCGAAATACGTTACGATGGTCTCGGCCACACAATGATTACACATGTAGATAAAGCCCGGAGGTGTAAAATATGCAAGAATCATACTGTATATATGTGTAATAAATGTAAAGTTCATTTATACGTAACTTGCTTCTGAAAATATCACCAGCAGTAGCTATATTTGTATACTTATGTTGCCAGTGGTTCGATTACGAACCGCTTCTGAAATCAATTAATCGATATGTTCTTGACTTTATTTCATTCGAATATTTCATTTTCAATACTGTTATTGAAGTTTTTGTTGCTCTGAGCTGAGTAATAAAAATATGATTTTTTTAGTACTTTGATAATATATTCATTTCATGTATCTAGCCAGTGGTTGGTTATCGTACCAGCCTGTATTTTTTTGTGTCAACATTTTTGTATAAAATGTTATATTTCATGCTCCCAATAAACAGTTATGATTGGTATATATTGTGTTTCGATGTGATTTTCTTTAAATTTGAACCCTTGGCTGGAAATGGGTTAAGTGGTTTTGTTATTGCATCATAAAGTTTTTCAAAGCGCTATCTTTTCTTCCACATTTCCACTTTTTATGGAATTTAATTTTTGTCGAATAGTTCCGGATGCTTGAACTAGTTGACGTTTTAGATCCATTTTGGCTTCTACACATTCATCTCTCATAAGATTCATTATTTTGATGACGACGATGTCACGACGACAATGCAACGAAAATGCGATGCGATGTCTATGTGTTTATTGTAGTGACCTTGACGGAGTTCGATGAATGATTAAGTCTTTTCGAATTGAGATATCAAGGATATATGAAACTGTCGAATCCTTTGCGATATCGTCCATCAAATAATGTTCGATCTTTATCGATGACAATCCATACTAATCATCCTAACATTTCACACACACACCATTTGAAATTATTTGAATGTTACATCGGGTGAGACGTGATCGGAGAAGATGTGATGTAAATTCATTTCATCCTGCTTGAATATGACGACGAAGTTGGCATTGTCACGCACTAGCTGTTTGGGAACTCATGAATGGGTCTGTGCAAGATAGAAACAGTCGACATTTTTGTGACGTCCCATAGAAAAATATGATCGAATAATATCCTGTTTTTTGCAAATAACATAATCAAAAATGAACACCGAATTTGGTTTGACCTCAGAGGGTTGCACAATGTCTGCATTATTACTGAATGTGAAGAAACCCAATCCTTTAATTAGTGTCAATACATTGCACAAGTATTCATATTTTGGTTGATTCAATGACTTTGAATAGAGATACACGTTTGCAAAACGCAATCCTTGTGGATGTGTAAGTGGAGATATCATCCCATTTGTCTTTCCACAATTTGATGGACCGATTATGAGCCCTCGAACTAATGGAAGTAGTGGGCCATGACGCATGACCCATTAAATCCAGTCCCGATTTTCTCATCTAAATTACCTACCGCCAAATCTTCTTTCTGCTTGACAATGTGCATTGCTTGGCGGTTGGACACTTACTAATCAGCATTTTATGAAACATATTTCATTTAAATGTCTACTACCGTAAGGAACAGACGTAAAAGGAGCGGTGCCGCATCCAATAAAAAAGGTCACGGATTTGTGAATTCATTAATCAATAAGCTACCATTTGAATTGCATCAATAAATGGCACAGGGCGTGTAAAACACACGACATTCAATATTCAGATAAACTCGACGATATTGAAGCTAGGCATAAGGCGGATAAACAATTCGAATACAGTGCTTGGGATAGAGTCAAGCATCCGCGAAAGAGCCGCCGCTCTGCTCGTCGCCAGCATAATGGAGGCAAAAAGGCGTTTCGGCATGGGTTGTGATGTGAACACCATCAAACAAAAAAGAAAATCGAAGAAAACTGGGAAGAAAAATAAAATTAGAAAAGTTGTTTCATTCGAAACAGAAATTGTACAAAAAGTTTGGGATGAATTACATAAATAAAGCTGGAGGAGGTAATCAATTCGTGGCAAAAAACAGGAAAATGGCCACAACAATGGCATTGAAAGCGGCGCGTAGATATTTGAAAGCAGCAGGTGATAGGAAAAAAATTCGCACACCTCTCATAATAACTATTCCGGAAGTTGGTGGAATTTTACCATTGATTCCAATTTTTGCCGGATTGTCTGCATTGGGTAGTTTGGCTGGTTCTGCTGAAGGTGTAACTAGGCCATAAATTCAGCAAGGGCAAGCAGGGATGGTTTGAAGGAAGTACAACACCATAACAGAAATATGTAGGCAATAACTTTGGGAAAAAAAAGGTAGTAACATATTCTTGAAACCATATCGCAAAGGCCTCGGCAGCTACCTCAAATCATATACAACAAAAAACAAATTGAAGCGGTCGAGGAACACATACAGAAAAATTGGAAGAGTTGCAACATATTTCGACAGTTTTGGAGATTTAACACCACCAATGGAGTTGGTGCAATACTTTCGAAAAGGTGCACATGCAATTGATAAAATTATATATGACTATCAGCGTGAACAGAAATACAATACAGTTGTGTGTGGACACTTATGCTTGAAGTTTCTCTCCAACTTCACCTGAAAAATGGATTTTACACCAGAAATGGATCGAGAAGCTATTAAGAAAATGGGGCATTCCCTCATCGCATATTCAAGATTACGTAGCTTGAAAAAAATGAGTAAAGGTCAACTTGCAGATATGACCAAAGAGGTCATGATTTCTTGTGCAGCTAATTAAATTGCATCGGTTTGGGAAAGACTTCCCAAACACCTTCAAAAGGATATCATTATTTTAAAATATAAGCATTATAAACATCATTTGGATGACACTGCTGTTGGAACATCAAATTCCAACGATATGAATGAAGTTTTTTGTGAAGTTGGTGAGTGCGGAAAGTATTATATTAACTTCCGAGAACAGTTATCGTTGAAATGACGGACGAAATAGTTCAGTATATGGGTCATATTCAGGAATTCCATCCATCCAAGCGCGCAATTCTTCTCACTCTTTTGAATGAACAAGCATATAAACTCTTACATGATATGTGACCCCGAGTCAAAATCGTATTTAGACATCATTCAAATGGAAGACGTACATTTTCAACCCACGGTGTCAGTGTTCGTTGCCGGAAGAAATTTTTTCGCAGCCAAAAGAATGGGCCGCGCGATTACGAAATTTAGTGTCCTCAGTAGTATACCTAAGCGGGTCCGACAATAAGCATAGGGAAAACCGTGAGTAAGAGAGAGAAAGACATACAATACGTGTGGTAGAGAGAGAGCGACGGAGTTCCCAGCGGGAACACTAGAGGTCGCTGCGGTGGGGGAGACCGCGTTCGAGACGTTGAGACATTCCGAGGGCGTCACCGTTGGGACATTGAACACCAGATGGCGTTGGTGAGTAATGGGAAAAAATGTATGATTGGAACGAGGGGGAAGGCCCCAGCCTGGTCACACCTCGGTAGAGCAAGTCGTGCAAGATTTCAGAGGAAAGAGTGTTCAGGTGGGAGCGTAAAATAATGATATACAGGGTGTCTCATTGGTTAGAAAAATAAAAACATAGCCGAATCATTCGAGAAAAAAACATGGCCGCCTGTCATCGGAAAAAAAAACATGGCCGCTTTGTGTCACTTGTCATTAGGAAAAAAAGCATGGTTGACGTTCAAGAAAGAACATGGCCGCCTGCCTTTGTAAAGAAAAACATGTCCGCCTGTCATTGAAGAGAAAAGAAGGTTGGAGGGAAAAACATAACCGCCTCTAATTGGAGAGAAAAAAACATGGTTGACGGTCATTGGAAAGAAAAAGCAAAAATCAGATATACAGAGTGGCTCAAATGACCATGAAATACATAAATTCATATATATTTTGTATACAGGGTGTACCAAAAAAGTCAATGTCTCCGATTCGGCTTATTTTCAACAAGCTAATGTGATTTTCGTAGCTGGCTGATTGAAACATGAAAGCGCCAGCATTGTTTACAAACGTCATTTTTCCATCACCTTGAATTCTGGTTACTTTCCCGCTAATATACAAATGGCTATCAAACAAAGCATCAAAGGCATCAGATTGATTGATACTGATTTTGATGACGTCATTATTTCGAAATGATTTGACATAATGGTAATACATCCTCCATTCGACTTTCTGTCTTTTTTCGTCCATTTGAGGTTTTCGGAAAATGTTGAACACTTGACTCGACATCATGATGACCGAGAGATTTCAGGAGAGGTATATACTCTGCAGATAATTGACGAATCGTTGTCGTGTATGTGGTGTATGTTGGTGAAGACTGAAGGCTCGAATGTAGATGCAGGACTTTTATCGATTTTCAGGACCATAGTTTCTTCAATTCCAGACGAACAATAATTTCCTCTCCTCGAAAATCTATCAACTGCAAATTTTGATCCAACTCTCTCAGCCTAATGTTATCCAATTCACTTTGATGATGGATAGGCAGATATATGAGATGATTGGGAGTTTCGTCAATGGCGTAACCAGGTCAGCGTCTATAGCAAATTCGTATATCGTATGAGACGGTCTGTCGTTGTAGAAGGCTCCAGACGTAATATTGCTGTCGACGTGAATCGTTCGTACTTGTATAATGTTGACGGGTCGATCGGATGCGTGATGAATGTTGGGGGCGAGGGTGGATGACGAAAATCCCAATATATGAGCCAGAGTATCTTCAGTCGTGAAGTCGGTTGCGTTTTCGAGCAAAATATTTCGCTTTTCAGCGTATTATTATTGGGACGGAGATAGAAGAAGCGTCAGGACGTTCGAGAATTGTTTTGGAACAATGTGTTTTTGCTCTTATCAACGTTCTCGAAATAATGAAACTTTGTACCCTCCGATAGGTTGGGAATACTGTTGTATGAATGAAGACTCAATAAAGCTAATCCGTACTCCGCATCACCATCCAATTGGAGGGGCGGCGTGAAATTGATGGAAAGCGTCGACGAGCGACCGTTCAAGGTTAATATCATAGACATGACTAAGCCATTTCGATAAGGGGCATAATATAAATAACAGAAAAACAATAGATTATAATTTATTCAAACAATAATAACATTCATTTTGTGAACTTACATAACCGAAATACTGTTTGGGAGTCTGACGGCTGTGACATTCTTTTCGATGATGGCTGAAACATGGTAGACGAACTCGCAGCTCGAAACAAACTTTGTATTCTTCAGGTAATGCCACACATCCAGTAATTCCCAGGGTCCAGCATAATGTATCAGATAGTCCAGAGTAATAGCTTTCAATTCTGCATCGCACAAGTCTCTCAGACATATTTCAGACATTTTCGAGTAGAAAGCGTATGCAAAGATGTCCACAACGGAACTGATTATAATTCTGATAACGATCGTTGTTATATATAATTTCAACGTTTCTACCAAAATATCTTGCAAGTTCCGATGGCGGCTTTAGGTTGCCAAAGCTATCGAAATGATTTACAGTGTTGCCGTTTTTTATGAAAGCTACCCAATGTGTACCCACATTTTTCTTAGAGTCCAAATTCAGTACAGCACATTCCTTTTGTGGAAGAAGCTGCGGTAGCGAGTCTCGCATAAAGACTCCTCTAAAATGGGGTATTTTCAATTGACGAACGCATTTTTCTATATCAGAGTCGTACAATGCTCTACTGGGCAGCTTCAATAGGAGTTTTTTTGCTTCTTCAAATAGATACCACGTCCTTGACTTCGCTGTTGTTGTTTTTTCAAGAATAATCCATAACCTTGGGGGGTCTTGCGTAAATACAGACTAGATTCCAAATGATCCATAGCTTTATTATGACGTAGATCTTCTTCGACTTTCTTTTTGGCATTCTTTGTATCTATAACCGTCTTGGCTACGGCGCTTGCGCCCCCCACCAACGTACCCAAGGCCGAAGTCCAGCAAATAGGGGTATTAGCGGTAGGAAACCTCCGGATTTTTATTCGAAAGGAATAACTCTCGGCTGTCGTATTTTCTTACGTCCTCCCGCTTGTTGAACGACCATTTTTGCCGCCTTCAAAGCTGAAGCGATGGATTTCTCCACATTATTCGGATGAGGCTTCCATTTTTTTTATTATTTTTCCAATATGACTGTGGAATGACGTCATACCCATGCCGAATTCGCGTTTAGTTTCCAGTAACGAATAGAGCTCTGGTTTTTTCGCCAAGTGACGCGTCTTTGGATTTGACTCGTTGCCACGCCTTTTCTTCGAGAACTTTGTCGGCTTTATGACGTGCTTCGAGGGATGTGTCTTGCGAATAGGCAATATCGTGCTGCTTGCAAGCTGCGTCTAAAGGATTCCCTCCTTCGTCACCACGTGCGAGACGTTGTTTTAATCGAGTTCCAGGACCGCAATACTGATATACCGGGAGATGTAATTCGAAAGGTAACTCATTGATGAGCGTATTAACCTTGCACTAGTGGCGCCGGGTATGTGAGACCCGAGCGCTCCTACTCCAACTAATCATTTTGGCGTCATACGAGCTACGACGCTAGGCTCCTCAGTACCTTCCTAGCTCTTGCGTGTGCCACATGTGCTGTATTGACCACTTGATCGGATGTCCGTAAATACGTTTATGTTGCTTGAAAAGCCTGACAGACCCAGCACCACCAGTTACGTCGCGTGAACAAATATAATTTATTATCATTGTTTTCTACATTTTTCCAGAAAGTGTGAGTATTAGAAATTTTATTCATATCAGAATTGAATGATGTTATGTCATTTCAGTTGAAATTGTCAAATATGGATTACGAAAAAGAGCAGGCACGACTTTTGAGCTTACTAGAAGATGCATTCTCTGAAGATGAAGTGGTTGGCGATGAATCAGACCACGAAGAAGATATAATTGAGGTGAGGGAGGAAAATACTGATACGGAACAGAGTGGGGGAGACGATGTAACTGAGTTCAGGAGGGAAAATGCCGGTCGCGAAGAATTGCAAGAAGAGATAGATAATTCAATTATTAGAAATAAGAGATTCAAGAAAGACACCACCTTTCTTGCGAAAGACAAAAAAACTATCTGGAAAAAACATGTGCCTCCCAGAAACGTACGCACTAGATCGGAAAATAAAGTCATTCATCTTCCTGGTGTGAGACCTCCAGCTAAGCAAGCTAAATCACCAATCGAATGTTGGGAGCTTTTTTTTTCTGATGTCATATTGGATATTATTGTGGAGGAGACGAATAAATTCATCGAAACAAAATCAGTGAATTCCACACGAGAAAGTTCAGCTCGTCCTACGGATAAAACAGAAATTCGGGCTTTACTTGGACTTCTATACATGGCGGGTATCTTGAAAAGTAATCGGCTCAATTTTGAAGATTTGTGGGATAGGAAGGGATGTGGAGTGGAAATAGTTTGGCTCACAATGTCACAACGATTCTTGTTCCTCTTGAGATGCATACGGTTCGATGATTTGGCAACTCGAGAATTTCGAAAAGCTACTGACAAATTAGCTCCGATTAGGTCGATATTTGAATTATTCGTGAACAACTGCAAAATCAACTATACTGTCAGTGAGTACACAACCATAGACGAGATGCTGTTGGGGTTCAGAGGCAGATGTGGGTTCCGACAATATATTCCCAGCAAACCCAATAAATATGATTTGAAGATGTTCTCCTTAGTAGATTCGAAAATGTTTTATACACAGAATTTAGAAGTTTATGGTGGGCAACAACCAGAAGGACCATTTCAAGTGGACAACGATGTGGCAAGTATGGTGTTACGGTTGATTGAGCCTATATCCAAAACAGGCCGCAACCTCACTTGCGATAATTGGTTTACAAGTATCAAACTGATCGACTCTTTATTACGAGATCATAAATTGACTTATGTTGGCACCATTCGAAAGAACAAACGAGAACTTCCGATTGAGTTTCTGAACATAAAAAACAGACCAGTTATGTCCAGTATGTTTGCATATCAAGAGAATATTACTTTGGTGTCGTATATTCCAAAAAAGAGAAAAAACGTTATACTAGCCTCCAGCCTCCATCATGATGACAGCATTGATCCTACGTCAGTTGATAAATATAAACCAGAAATTATCACGTTCTATAATTCAACAAAAGGTGGGGTTGATACAGTAGACCTGTTATCGTCAAACTATGATGTTGCACGTAAAACGAGACGATGGCCAATGGTAATTTTTTATGCACTCATGAACATTGCTGGGATCAATGCTCAAGTAATACATACTGCCAATAATCGTGCTTCGAAGTTGTTGAGACGAAAGTTCCTGAAAACCGTCGCACTATCGTTGGTAGATGACCATTTGAAACGCCGTTCTTTGGCAGCCAATGTACCAACCAACGTGCAACAAAGACGTCGTGAAGTAGCTGGTACTGTAGCTGGTCATGAAGAACAACCAGATATTCCTCATGGGACCAGAAAAAGGTGTTCTGAATGTCACAAAGACAGAAAAACTAAATATTATTGTGTTACATGTAAAACATTTTTATGTCTGAGTCATGTCAATATTATATGTTCTAACTGTCTTGCGAAATCTCAAAATCCAAACAAATGAGCAATTTTATATATAAGCTGACAAATTCATCAGAAATTATGATTATATTTTTGTTAAAATATATATTTTTAACGAATCTAGTATTTTTAGTCACGAAATTAGGTAGTCACAGTATCATCGTCAATGTTTCAAATATATAACAAGTTCCTGATCAAAATCAAGTTTTTTTTTAACAGTATATAGAGATGTTGAAGACTACATACCAAATTACATCTGAAAAAATTTGCAACTGCAGTCAATATTTTTTTTAAATTGAGGGTCTATCAGACCCGGCACCACCAGTTGTGATCGAATATAGGGCGCCACTAGTGTAAGGTTAATGACACTTTCTTTGCTATACGTCAACATGAGGACTGACGCCACAACGATTACATCACTCAGTTATAAATATTTCAACGGAGGTTTGAGGTTACTGATGTGACAGTGATTGTCAGTTGTACTGAGACTTTTGAAGCGTCAACATGTCTATATTATTTCCTGAGCCCGATTGTTATGGCATCAATATGAATGGGACGAAATTTTTCATAGGGCAAGAACCCATAGACATTGAAGGCAATACGTTGAAACTTGGTCACGACACCTATGAACTGACTGAGGGCTTGAAGAGACTTCTGACTGAAAAGCAGCCTACAAATTTCACTGATCAAGATCTTATAAACTATAAAACGATTCTGATGTCGACCGATGCATACAAAAGATCAAATGGAAAATCAACACCAATAAATCTTGGAAATATAAAAATATCATCTCCAAGATATTTCCACCAAAGAGGAAATGGAGTGCAAAGAAGTATACAGAGCAAAACAAGATAACAACCACTCGAGTGAACGAGATGAATGATGAACAGCATGTGAATTCCGATCAGAATATGGAGATTGTTCAACAAGAAAAAACGCTACCAATCGGCAACTATGACGATTTTAAAACCCCCAAGCGTAGAAAAAAACATGGCGAATTATTGCCAAACTCCTTCCGAGCCATCATCTCGGGGCCGAGCGGATGTGGGAAGACGAATATAGCGTTATCATTACTGTTCAGTCCGAATGGTGCAAATTTTGAAAACGTTTACGTCTACTCAAAGTCGCTATATCAACCCAAGTACCAACTGCTTCAAGATGTATTAATTGAAGTCAAAGAAATCGGTTACTTTCCGTTCCGAGAAAACGAGGATATTATGAGGTCCTCATGAAGCCAAACCCGACTCGATATTCATATTCGATGATGTGGCTTGTGATGGTCAACATAAAATTCGAGAATATTTTTCAATGTGCAGACACAAGGACATTGAGGCCATGCATATATGCCAAACGTATTCGAAAATACCCAAACAACTGATTCGAGACAATTACAATTTGATTGTTTTGTTCAAGCAGGACAAAAAACTGCAAATCCCGACATCTATCTCGTAGATCAAAATACCTCTTTGAAAAAGGTTACACCCCCAATTGGACAACGGAATTATTCAAAATCGTCAAAGTCAAAATTACCAATCCTGCCACCTATCTGCCTGAAGATACACTAGGCACACCCATTCAAGGGGCATTCTACGAAGAGGAGTTACAGAAAACTGCAAATCCGGACATCTCTCTCGTAGAGAAGGTAATCAGGAGAAAATGGCTCGGACTGGATAAGATTCATTCATAACTCTTGGATTGAAAATTTCGATTTTGTTTAGAATGTTCTAGAACAAATTCGTGGGAGAGACATTCATTATCATCGGTGGTGGGAGGTGATGGAAGCTATAGAAGCGGATTAGACAAGCTATTTGGCAGTTGAGTTCCAGCAGCAGCAACAGTGAGATATCTTACGATAGTGGTTATGTCAGCGTCGGTAGTATATTTGAAAGTGATTCCGATAAAATCTATCAAGTTCTGAATCGATACGAGGCTGCAGCTCAGCGTGATTACTATGGTGACGTTGATGTATCATTAACACGATGCGAGACCAAAGCTGAAAACGAGAATCATCTGCTACTTATGGTGTTTCCAATGATGGAGAACTATAAAATTCGTTGCGGCCCAAGCCCTTCCAGGGATTTCGACACCTGTGGCATCCTGAAAAAAAGGTATTCCACTCGACACATATCTTTCTCATCCGACGACTGGGCCACCCTCATATACATACTAGATAACGTATTGGACAGTTTTTTTCCGTGACGTCATCACCGGTCATCCAGACGAGTATGAACCTGTTACGACTTGTTGTGGTGATTTCGTAACCGTCACTCAGTTCACTGAGAGTGATACGAGGCAGCTGACCATCATCAAGGGCGACACTGAATTGGACCTGACTGAGCAAGACATCGGAAGCATCCTTCACACCCAAAGGGAAGTTGTGTCTGATCGCATGGTAATGTTGTCTTAACTTTTGTGCTTACTATAAAAATGTATTTGCTATGATATAATCATTGCTAAGTGATGGACAAAATGTAACTGTGGATGAAATTATAAAAGGAGATTGCCAAGCATTATCCATAGATAGTATGTATGCAAATGGTCTAAGAGAATTTAACCTTTATGTAATAAATGATGTAAAAACCAGGTTGTTTTTTTCTTTTTGAATGAAAATAGTGAATATAAGAACATAGTTTATCAACATTGAAAAAATCATAGTAAATACAGAGTACTTTGAAAACACACATGTTTGAACATGAGTATAATAGAAAAATGAGTATTAACATAAAAACTAAACATGTTACAGCAATCGGTAGAATATCAAACGAATCAGAGAATAGTTTCCGCTTATTATCGTGTGGAATTAGCACGATTTTACTTTGTTCGATGCTAAACACATCGTGAGTGTAGAAACGTATAGTCTGCTGGCGTACGGTCTTGCTTGTACCCTGCTTCAAACTATCAACATAATCATCGAAAGGGATTTTATTCTTCACCACACATTTTTTGACTTCTTTTGACTTTTTTGTTATCCCAAAATTTTCCAATTCCTGATCTAATCGTTCTTAACTGAAGCCCTTTATCTCTAAATGTTTCCTCTCCTTTTCGACAACGTCATCAGTTATATCTAGCTTGTAGCTGTACATTTTGTACCGTAATCCAGCAAAATGAGTTATAATTTTG
Organism: Gonioctena quinquepunctata; assembly: GCA_018342105.1. NCBI lineage: Eukaryota > Metazoa > Arthropoda > Insecta > Coleoptera > Chrysomelidae > Gonioctena > Gonioctena quinquepunctata. The sequence continues at coordinate 46,555 of JAFIRS010005282.1, read as the reverse complement.
CCATTAGCTTCATCCTTCATAAGACGTATTACTTTTCATTAACTGGGGTGTATGGCATATATATTATCTGATGTGTCGAATTTCTCAATATTCGCGCCAATTACTTCCTTATATACATCGTCACAGGAAATTTCGTAGATAAGTGAAATTGTATATGTATGCATAAAATTGAAGTGAAAATTATAGAAGACAATTTTCGTTTCGATAAATCCAAAATAGCCATACCTATGTACAGAGGTTTATTTCCATTTCCTGTATATACATAATTGACCTTCTGCTGCGTCTGATAAGTACCTCATTATCGTGCATAGACCGGAAGTGTTATTTGCTGTTCTCGCCGATAATGAAAGCCGTTATGAATAATTGGGTTACTGCACTTTCTGATAAGGAGTGTTATTTCTGTGTTCAGTGTGATTATGAGAATACTAATCAAATGAAAATCTGATATATTTCAGAATTTCATTCAACTCGGAAAAAAATGCTTTTTACAACCTCCACGAACATTTTCAATGGAATTATAATAATAAGAGATGATTAATATCTTACGAAGTATCTTCCTCACAAGTCTGCTTGCGGACTTGGGATGATTCTGACGATTGACAGACTCCCATTCATCTGCATTTAGCTGGGTTTGATCTTGAAAACTGATCTTGAGTTTATAGTTGCGTGTTTCTTCTGGAAGCGATATGGAAAAGACGTCCAACTTGTTTACTTTTTCGAGTTCATCATTCTCCAATCTGATCTATTGCATTCGTGATTGAGTCCTTTGGCACTGTCGAAACAAACTGCAATGTGTTGATCCTATTAGGCACATTGATATACAACATATTATTGTGGATCGCCGAAAACAGCAGCAGTTATGTAATTTGAAGTATCAAACGATTTATCGTTCTATGAGAGTTGTAGGGAGGATATTGATGAATAACAGTTCTCCTTTAATTTGACCCCTTACTTAATGAGAGTCGAATCAAAATTTCTATTTTTAGAATCGAATTTCAAGTGCCCAAATGGTACGAATCGATTCACGTTAGCTCATTGAAAATGAGCTAAATCAGTGCCGTTGACTTTTTTTATGCATCCTGTATGCAAAATATATATTCATGTTCCTTCTTCAGCCTATGGATGCTTGTTTTCTCGATCCTGTAACGTTTCAACATCCCTTTGGGGTACTCATTGAGATTTTCAAGAGATTGTTTCATTAGTTGAAATAGCTCAGTTGAAAGAGCGTTATACTCATAATTTAAAGGTCCCTGGTTCGAACCCAGGTTTCGACGTCTCGAACACGGTCTCCCCCAACGCAGCGACCTCTAGTGTTCCCGCCGGGAACTCCGTCGCTCTCTCTCTCTACCACACGTATTGTATGTCTCTCTCTCTCTCTCTCTCTCTCTTACCCACGGTTTTCCCTATACTTATTGTCGGACCCTCTTAGGTATACTACTCTGCCGTCCTAAGCCCAACGGACGCATCTCAATTTTTTACGAATTTTATATTTTTAATAAGAAATTTGGCCGGATCTCATCGTGCTAAGCCTTCAAAAACAATAGTAAAAATAGACGTATATCCAAAATCACCGATAATGCTAAGCTATTTAGACGTAACTCAGTCGTGGTGAGCGAAATGGGCGCATCACTGACATACGTCTTATTTGCTTAGGACATTTTACCGTTTGCATAAACATCCGGTGTACATGACCGTGAATGTTAGCCGTTAGTCTTTCTGTTTACAAGTTTGCAGTAAAGTTTTGTTCCTGTAGACGAATAACATTAAGTGGGTTTCAGTGTGATATAATTAGGTTAGTGTTTATAGATTTCACTATATTATAATAAGTAGTACTTTCTTGGTGCAATTTTAATGATTTGTCAATTTTAGTAAATTTGTTATCTTGTACAACTAAGACATAACCTAAAAAATAAATTTGCTTGCTTTTGTCTAGTAACAGGTCCGCACTTAGGTAGCAAATACGCCTCAAAAAAAATTATGTAGACTAGTATTATTAGTGTTGTACCATTTTCCACTTTCTATTTCAGACTTGAGCAATGGAGGAATTCCGAGGAAAGAAAATGTTGATGTTAGCTTTAAACAAGCAAACAAAGGAACGTTTTAAAACAATTAAAGACAAAGTACCCAATATATCTACTTCGAATAATGATCCAGATTACATTCCAAGTGATAATAATGATAGCGAGCATGGTTCATGCCATAATCAAGAGGTGTCAGACGAAGAAATTGTAACCTTGCCAGAATCCAGTGTGGGAGTATCCTCAACTATGAATTAAAGTTATAGTGATAAAATCAGTGCGTTACTATTACTGCAGAGATAGCTGTAAGTTCAGATAATTCTATAAATAATAATATTTCTGTAACTGTACGTGTTATCTGTGAAAGGAAGGAAGAAGCAAAAATCTGCCGCACTAGCCCAACTTCATGGTGTTTTGAAAGAATCTTGCAAAGAAAATTGTAAAAAGGGGTGTAAGAAAGTAATATCAGAACAGCAACGAATAATTATCAATTCTGAATATTGGGGAATGCCAAAACAAGAACAAAAATCATGCATGCTTCATCATACATCAACCTTACCCGCAAACATCGAAAATCACCGAAGACAAAAATCATTTAGATATTCTTTAAAAGATGAAAATGGCACTTTACAAAAAGTGTGTCAAGTTTTTTTTAACTACCTTAGGGTTTGAAAAAAATAACGATAAAGTATTACGTAATGTAACGCAACGTGCTAAGAACCACATGGTGGCTTTGGAAGATGGAAGAAATAGAGGACAGCCACATAATAAAATCGACGACGAAGTGATACGTACCCATATTTGTTCAACTCAACTATCTCTCACTATCGTCGAGAACATGCGCCCAACCGTTTGTATCTTCCCAGTGACTTAAGCCTTACAACCATGTTAACAGATTTTGTGGCAAAAAATTCAAATTTTCAATGCTCTTATGAAAAATATTAGGACAGTCGCCAAAGAACTTAAAATTTCAATTGTTAAGTTAGGTCACGAGGTGTTGAGTTATGCGAGTAGTTCACGCTACATGACCCAAATCACACAAAAGAAAATCTGATTCCCGACTGCGATACTTGCAGTAAGTGAAAGGTACACATCGACAAAGCCACGAAAGCCCGAGAAAAATACAGAGAAGATGCGGAGAAAACTGAAGATGTTGGTGAAGTAATCTACTGCGCCGATCTTGAAAAGGTAATAATGTTACCAAGATTGGAGACGTTTAAAAGTGCCGTTTTTACGAACAGAATAACAGTGTATGAGAGCTTTGTATGGATCTGTCAAACTTTTACAAATGGGTTGATTATTCATCTCAGTACAAATTGAACAAGATAGTACCACGACCATATATACACGGTATGGTTCATATTAAATTTGAACGAAACTCATTAAATATGAAATACAGATTTTGATGGGGATTTTTTTTATATAAACATCTTGAGAGCATCCGTAACAAAAAATATGAGGTTAGATCCACCAGGACGCTGTAATCGGGTGGTTGGTATATCTTCCAAAAGAAAATTTCGATATTAAATAATTTAGGTAGCCTTATACCGAAAAATCGCCTAAAATTTTGGGAAAATCTTCCAGTATCATATGGGTAACATTTAAGTTTGGATACCTTATTTTTTAATTTTCACAGTAGACAACTGTTGGACTTTTACTTAGGAAAATTGTTTGGTTTTGTTGTTTTTTTATTTTCAGTGTAGGAAACTGTTTGCTTTTGTCGATATTTTTTAAGTATATTACAATATATTTTATGTGCGTTATGTAACATTATGAGAAAAAATTATTTTGTTCTAGTTTGTGTCCTAATTTTGGATAATGTATTTTTTTATTTTTACTAATGAAAGTTGTATGGTTTTGTTGTTTTTTTTTATGTATTGTATACATATTTTACTAATGTCCGTTGTGTAAAATTGAGAAACAAATTTTGGTTCCAATCGTTACTATTTAATTATTATTATTACTGTTCATTTGTCGGCGTATCTCATTTTAGTTGTATTGTCATGAAGCATAAGTTTAATAAATCCAAAATTTAAATGTTTCCTCTCCTAAAGGCCACAAGGGCATTTCAGTTCCTGTTCTGCACTCGTTTGTATCTCATAATTAAATCAATACCCTGTATAGAACAGTGCAGAGAGAAATAGCAGGAACTGAGGTGTTGAATTACATTAATTGAACTCGATCAGCAAATAATGCTGATCAGAGATTTTCGGAAGGAATGACCTGTGGAGAGGGGCATTGATTGTAGAGTTTTGCGAATAATTGAGAAGAATAGAACAGGCAGTTGATCGCGAGTTTTAATCGAGTAAACATCGAAAATAATCGGCGGATGACACTTCTCCCAATGGCACCAGAAATGGATATGATAATGTAAGTACTGTGTTTTTCCTATTGTTCATTCAATTTTATAAATCTATATTTTTATAAATGTGTCTCTTACCTAATTGACTTCACCTCTATTCTTGCAGCCGCACTGCAAGGGGAACAATTCAGGGTTGTTAAAGTTAAATGGGGTTCGAGTAGCCAATAATGATCATGGCTATTCTCGATATTAGAAAATGTGTTGTGGGCTTGGAAAAAGTCCCGACATAATTGGTGGAGGCGCCGTTTTGATCCAAAGACTGATTCTTCCTAATCAGTCTCCAGTTTTCTTAAAAAACTGATATGATTTTCATCTATTTTAATCTGAAATAATTTTGAACTACCTTTTTTAGCATTACTTAAGTTTTACATATTCTATGAAGGCAAGTTGATTAGGAGATACATTATGATTATTTATCTGGTTTTTATTTTTTGCAAACATATAATGAATTGATGGTGAGCTCATGAATGTGATAAATAATTGTTGGTTTTTTGTATTTAATTGCGGTGGCATTCAATAATTTCTAGGGGAACAGTAGTCTGAAAAGATATATATAAATATTTTTTTAAGCTTTTATTCCTCTCATTTCAATCAATAATAATTGTTTCCCTGAGCCAATACATATTTGAGAATTCCATACTAGGTTCACTAACTTAATTTCTGCCAAGACCAGTTCACGTTTCTACAAACATCTGGCGTGGCACACTACTTAACTATAATCCCTCTAATTTCTGCTGAGACCAGTTCACGTTTGTTCACAAATATCTGGCGTAGCACACTACTTTACTATAATCTCTTATTTCTGCTGAGACCAGTTCACGTTTGTTCACAAACATCTGGCGTAGCACACTACTTTACTATAATCCCTCTTATTTCCGCTGAGACCAGTTCACGTTTGTTCACAAACATCTGGCGGTGCACAATATCTTACTATAATTTATGCCGAGATCAGTTCACGTTTTCTTACAAACATCTGACATGGCAACTACTTTTAACATAACTCTTCTATAAATTATATACTCCCTTAATTTACCTCAATTCTTACAAAGGCTGATTATCGTTCGGTTTGTTATATATTGTAAAATAAATTCTTTATATCTTGGTACAAATGAATAAGAAAAAAAGTAAAAAGCCAAGCAAACGCCAAAGATCCCTCAACAGAGCCAAAGTAAGACTCGCACTGGACGATCTGAACCACAGTGAAATTGCAGAAGTTATATTACCACCATTATCGCCACCTATTAACACAATTCAAGATTATACAAAAGATTTCGAAAATTTGGAAAATAGCATTTCACTGAATACCTTGCTCAATGAGCAGATCGAAGATCTTGAAAAATACCTTTTTTCATGTGACCACTTATTTATAGATAATACTAATAATCATACTACTTTAATCGAAAATACTCTCGCCCCTAATAGCCCCAAGCAATTTCTCTCTGAAAAAATTAAACTAAAATTCAAAAGATTATTTGGGGACGATTACTAACAGAAAATAGCTACGGTTATGTTTATTCTGTTTTTTGACATTTTTTTTTATCATTAGAAAGAAATACTTGAAATACAGAAATATTTCGTTCAATATTACCCTGGGGAAATTTAGTGGGGATAAAATTTAAAAAAATTTTACATATGTTTAAAAAAACCAAAAATTAGGGGAAAAATTAGATGAGGTATGAGCATGAAAAAAAAAAATTTTAAGGTTAAAAAAAAAAATTAAATATAAAACAAAAATCTTGTGAACAGGAGCATTTCAACCCGAATTTAGCAGCACAAGCAACTTCCCTTCTGGTGATCCATTTGCGCCATCTAAGAAAGTACCTAGATCTCCCCAAAAAGAAAATTCACAAGACCCAAAAAACAATCCCCTTGAGTTTCGTTATTCTACCTCACCAACTGGTTCCACAACATCAAGCAGCTCTGTAGAGAATTTAACCCTCCTACAGCAGACAGAGATAGAAAATAGGAAGCAAGAAGAGAGTTTGGAAAAGGAAGAAAATGTGGATGCAATACACAATTTGAGTGAACATTTGATGAACTTGTCCATGCAAGAGGCGCAACAAAAGGAAGATAGTGAAGAAGTTATACCTGAAAATAATACACCCACACACGCAGCCAACCAGGTCACGGGAAGTCAAGCAAGAATTATGGCAGACGAGACTTTGATAGACAGTTTGGGAACTCAAAATACCGCAGTCAAACCAAAATTTCTGTGCCCTCCAACATTCAACCCCTGCACATCATCAGCCTCATCATTTATAAAAAAATATGAAAGGACTGCCGCTGCAAACAGTTGGAACAATACCCACAAAATATCATACTTTGGAACATTTCTAGAGGGTGCGGCACAACTATGGTTCAAAAGATATGCTGCCAATGGAACGAATAATAACAAAATATGGGAGGACATCAAAAATGACTTTTCGAAGGAGTTTGATGGGGCAGATAGAACCCACTCCGTAGAAAGGCTCCTATTCGAACGAAAACAAAAGCCCAACGAGTCAATTAAGGCCTACTACTATGAGCTACAGACACTATTCGAAGACTTCGACACCAATTTTGAGCTGGAAAAATTCAGAAAATTCTTTGAAAACGGAATACGGAAGGAATATTACCAGAATTACAGATTACTACTGGGAGAAAATATGGACTGGGAGGACTTTAAAAGAATAATTGACAAATTAGAGGACATATCCAAACAGGATGTTCTGGAAACTTCCCTGAACAACATGACAATTTCAGCGGAAAAACAACAAACATGCAACTGCAGTTGTAAGAACAATATAGGTCTCCAAAACCCCCCTCGATCTAACTTCAACCCGAATTTCAGGCAAACAGGGACCAGGAGCTTCCAACACCCGCCCAGGTTCAGTCACCCACAAGACTACTCCTATACTCGTCCCAACTATTTTACACCCCCCCAAACAAGAATTCCTTTTGCACCAAGACAGCCTTTCAATAAATTTCATCAAAATCACAACACAAATTATTCCCCTCAAAGGCAAAACTCCTACTACACTCATTCTACACCAAGATATCAAAATATTCACCAGTCCAACTCTGCCCAAAGAACACCCACACAATCATACCCTCCCAGAAAACAAAATTTTATTCCTAATACTAGAACTAATGAGGGAAGACCAAAATGTCAAATCTGTAACCGAATAGGACATTCCGCATTAACATGCTACAAAAACAATCACCCAAACGAAAGAAGGCAACACAATTGACCCCGGGTGTTGTCTTGAGCAATATCGGGGTAACTCAACATGAGAAAATCAACAATGTTCTTTCCATCAAAGTATTAATCAATGATATATATACACAAGCAGTCCTCGATACAGGAGCACAACATAATGTGGTTAGAAGAGATATCTTACACAATTTAATTCCTGTCAAACAGAGCAGAAAAAGTCTTTTAGTCGCGGGAGGTCATAGAATCCAAACACTAGGTGAAATTGAATGTCAAATGAAAATTGGGGGTTACAATACATCATGTATGGCAATTGTCATTGAAAACTTGCCAGTACCCTTACTGCTAGGAATGGAATTCTTGAAAAGCAATCATGCAAAAATTGATTTAGATAAGTTTGAAGTATCTTTCTCAAGAAATGATCAAAGCATTGCAATCAGATTACCAAAACCACATCAACCGAGCCACACCTCTTTTCAACTCAACACAAACAAATCTGCCAGTGGAAACGCAACCAAAAAAACCCTTGGAAAAAACAAATACCTCAAGAAAATCAGAAAAAGAAGCACAAGAACAAAACTATGCCCCAAACAGAAATGTAGCAGAAGTTGACTTTACCACATTCATAAACAGTAACCAAAATTTTGAGGAAGAGATTGCGCAGGTCAAAATTGAAGAGAAAAATATAGACATATTTAATATTGAAACCAATCGCATTGGCTCATGGCATTTCAGCGGACGGAAAACTAGGTGCTGGATAGCAAAAGTTTTGACAATATTTTTCCCTTGGAGAAGAAATCAAGGAGAGCAGGCCCATAACAGGAAGCGTCATCACCACAAAAAGGAATGGCAGAATAATATACAATCTAGTCACAAAAACTAAGTACTGGGAAAAACCAACACTGGAAACCATGTGGTCCTGCTTGGTGGAAATGAAGAAAAAGATTGTTGAAAATAAAGTAACAAAATTAGCAATTCCAAAGATTGGTTGTGGATTGGACAAAATGAACTGGAACACCATAAAAAATATGATAACCTATATATTAAAAGACGTGGAAATTGATATCATAATATGCGTTGTACAAAAACCACCAGTGGAAACCCCTTCAGAGGTAGCAATCATACACGAAGAAGAAAGGATGGTGAAAAGACTGAAAAATACATCAAAATCAGAAGACTGCCGAGTGAAAAACCATAATAGCAATGAAAATAACAGATTCAAGGTGATTTTAATAGAAGATTATTGTTTAAGACCCAATGAAAAGTCAAAGATGGAAGTAGAAATTGTAGGCTTACCAAAAACGAATTTAGAAGATGTGGAATTTCAAGAAAATCCACACGGGGTCTCCTGTTGAACTCAGGACCAGAAGAAAATTCCGGAAAAATAGTTATTGACATAACAAGCAAAAACCCTATCAAAATCAAGTTATTTAAAAACACCACAATAGGTTTCTTGTATAACACTGAAAATAATTTTGATAAGAACGATTTGGCGCTAACCTTATACACGGAAAATTCAGGGAAAATTCATAACAAGCAAAAACCCTATCAAAATCAAGTTATTTAAAAACACACACGTTTTCTCGAAATCAATTAGACAAATGGGGTTAACTAGTTTGGTGGAACACAAAATTGACATAGGTGATGCAAATCCGATAAAAAGTAGGCCATATCGCGTATCGCAAAAAGAAAGACAAATTGTTGACCAACAAATCACAGAAATGTTAGAAAATAATATAATAAGGCAAAGCCACTCCCCGTGGGCAAGTCCAGTAGTACTGGTAAAAAAGAAGGATGGACAAACAAGATTTTGTGTTGACTACAGGAAGCTAAACAATGTTACAAAAAAGTCAATGTACCCAATTCCGCAAATAGATGATATTTTAACCTATCTTCATGGGGCAAAATACTTCACAACTCTCGATATGTTCAGCGGATATTGGCAAGTGAAAGTCGAAGAAAGTTCTAAACCATACACTGCATTCATCGCTCAGGGTCATGGGCAGTACGAATTCCAAGTTTTGAGTTTTGGTCTATGTAACGCCCCGGCCACCTTCTCTCAGTTAGCAGACCAGGTCTTCAGAGGCTTAAAGTGGAAAGACATCTTGATTTACTTGGACGATGTAATAATTTTCTCTTGTACACTGGAGGAACACCTGGAAAAGTTAAAAACAGTGTTTGAGAGACTGAGACAGGCAAATCTTACGCTAAAACCCAGTAAGTGTGTTTATGCCCAGTCAGAAGTGAAAATGTTGGGGTATATTGTGAGTGATAAGGGATTAGCCCCAGACGAGGATAAGTTAGCGGCTATAAAAAAATTTCCCACCCCAAAATCAGTAAAAAATATTCAAAGTTTCATTGGCCTATGTAATTATTATAGAAAATTCATAATTGCAAGACCCCTTCATCTGGCAACTAGAAAAGAAAATGGATTCATTTGGACAGAGGATCAGGAACGAGCATTTGAAATTTTAAAAGAAAAACTATTATCAGCACCCGTTCTCCAACATTATGATCCGAATAAAGACTGCGAACTAAGAGTCGACGCTTGCAAATTAGGTATTGGTGCCATCCTACTTCAAGAAGGAGAGGATGGGTATGTCCATCCAGTATCATATATAAGTAGGAGCCTAACAAAGGCTGAACAGAATTATACAGTTACCGAGTTGGAGGCACTGGGAGCAATTTGGGCATTGAGTTATTTACGTCATCTGGTATATGGTAGAAAAGTTAGGATCGTGACAGACCATCATGCTCTGTGTTACGTTCTATCATTGAAAGACCCAACAGGCAGACTAGCCCGCTGGGCATTAAAACTCGGTACATATGATTATACAATAATCCACAAGAGTGGTGCAGCACATAAGGACGCAGACTGTCTCTCAAGAAACCCAGCATCACCGCCAAAAGAACAAGACCTTGAGGAAATTGAGGAAATACCGACCTACCTATTACTACCGGAGGACATAAGCAAGGAGCAACAACAGGACAAAGACATCACAGAACTCATCCAGGCCATAAAATATCCCGAGGACAATTCCCTACCTATAGGACTGAGAAAGAGAGCAAGAAATTTCAGGTTGATAGACGAAGTCCTATATAAAGCAAACCCACGACCGGAGGGGCTAGAAAATTACTGGTAATACCAAAACATTTAATTGGAGAAATATTATTTTCTCACCATGCGGAGCCCTTGTCAGGACATTTGGGTATTGCCAAAACCCTAGACAAAGTAAAAAGTAGATTCTATTGGCCAAATCTACAAAAAGACGTGGAAAAATATGTAAAAGGTTGTAAAGGCTGTCAGGCAAGAAAAGGGGAAAAACATAAAAAACCAATTGGATTCCTGCAACCAATTCCAGTCGGCATGCCATTCGAAAAAGTAGGTATTGATCTGCTAGGACCATTTAGGCGCAGCAAAAATGGTAAAACATTTATCGTCGTTGCAACTGACTATGCTACCCGCTGGGCAGAAACAAAGGCACTGGAATCAGGAAAAGCAGGACCTGTGGCCAAATTCTCCTCGAAAAATAATCACAAGACACGGATCTCCAAGACATATCTTATCGGATAGAGGGCAAACTTTTCGTTCAGAACTTGTCCAGGAACTTCTAAAAAGCATGGGAACAACCAGTCAATACACAACGGCTTACAGACCCTCCTGTAATGGACTGACCGAAAGACTCAACAAAACAATAGCAGACATGCTATCAATGTATGTCAGCACAGATCAGTCTGACTGGCCAGAATACCTGCCTCACATAACATTTGCTTATAATACGGCAAAACAAGCCACAACAAAATTCTTCCATTCATGTTAGTGTATGGACGGGAACCTATTCTTCCAACGCAAGCGAACCTGATGGAACCCAGAACCTCATTAGAAGCAAATGAAATGAGGGAGAAAGCCCTGGCAATCAGGAATACAGCGGTTAATAATATAAAAGCGAGGCAATCAAAAGACAAAGTCAGATATGATGGAAGACACCGTCAGTTAGACTTCAAACCTGGGGATAAGGTAAAATATTCACCCTGTAAGGAAGGTGGGCGATCTGAAAACTCCTGCTAAAATGGTTTGGACCTTATGAAATTATTCAAAAAGTGGGTGAGGTGGACTACAAAATTCAAAAGGGTCTTCCAAGGAAAGTAAAAGAAATTGTCCATGTGAGTCGTATCTTACCCTATAACGATCCTTGGACACCAGAAGAAACCCAATAAAAATAAATCTGTTCAAACAGAAAAAATCTATAAATATGTATAATATAATTAATAATTTCAGTAATAAGGAAAAAGAAAATAATTAAAAAATAAAAATAAATAAAAATAATAATATATAATCAATTATAGGGAACAAAAAACTTAAAATATATATGGAATTTATTAATAAGGAACTTTCAAGAGATTTTGGGTAGACATTGAACAAAAACCAAGTACCCTCAAGTAAAAGTGACGACATTAGTGAAAGTTAGATAATATTTCAGGGTAATCTCACCTATTTTGCTTGGCACTATGGAAGTAGAGAGGAACAATATTTGGAAGTAACTGCGGGAGCATTTTGGAAAGCCCTTTCACTCCTCAGTGACATATGAAGCAACAATCCCTCTAGTTTACGAATCAGTCTGGGCTGAAAAAACTCACCAGGATGAAGCTTACACTGAAACAGGTTGTTTAAACAAAAACAATAGCGAATTTGAATGTCAAATACTTAGTGAAATAAGCCAGCTCAATGTTGCTTATAATCAGGAATTTGCAGCTATTGAACGAAGCTGGAGTACCTCTGTGTTGAGGAACTTTTCCTCCGAAAAATATTACAAAACTCGGCTTACGAGATCTTTAGATTTCATAGGCTCCGGACTAGAATGGTGCTGTGGGGTAGCAACCCAACAAAAACTTATGACATTTATAACAGACGAACAAGACCTACACATACAAGTAAATAAACTACAAAAAGGATTATCAGATTCCATTACAACAATTACCGCAAATTCAAAAATATTTCAAGAATATTTAACAGAAACTTCAGAATCTCTCAAAACCACGGAAAGTAAGATACATAAGATAGAACGAGTTGTAAATAACTTTAAAAAAGAATTGGAGTCACATGAGAATGAAATGGACAATCTGGTCTTAATATTGATACATAATCAGTTTAAAAATTTAAAACACATTATCAGGGTCATGAGGGCAGTAAAAACACAATCTATCTTAGCTTCATGCAGACAGCATCAAATACCAATATCATTATTGAATCCAACGATATTGAAAACCGATCTGGACATCCTTCAAAAACAGATTGACAAATCAAATCAAAGTTTAGCCATTAATACGGAAAATATTGCAAAATTATATGAACTGCCCATATGTGACTGTACATTCACAGAGACTAAAATATTGTTCACCTTAGAATCCCTATAGTCCAAAATCATCACACTTGGAAACTAATTCAATTAATCACAGCCCCATTTGCGTGGTTAGACCAGTCCTGTATGATTCAACATGACACTATTTTTTTGGCAGTGTCAAAAAATTCTGAAACATTGTCTAGTACAATCCGTCAAATTTCAGGAACAGGGTTACTACACTGTAAACCATACCAAGATCAGTTATGTTTTTTACCAAGATATGCGGCTGATACACTAAAAGGTCCAGCTTGTGCTAGGAAATTATATTATGGTGCTACAGTGGAAGACATTACTCACCACTGTCCTATTAACTGTCATAAATCCACCACCACAATGATTTCAGAAATAGATGAAGAAATATACATTGTAACCCATCCAAAAAGGAATCAAAAGTTGAGTGCCCCAATGAATCAATTATATTCCCAGAAAAAACATATGATGCCCCTGGGGCAATTAAAATAAAACTACCATGTAATTGTAAATTAATAATGGAAAATGAAGAAATAATTCCAACTCGCTTCCCCTGTCCAAAATCAGCATCGAACATTGCATCTGTTACTCATGTTCTACCCGCAGCGTGGTCAAACCTAAAATCTTTTGTCCTGAATCCAAATATGAGAAATAATCTTCCACAGTTCAAAAATTTTTCTGAATGTCTCAACCCCAACTGGACGTTAACAGTACCTCATCTGAACCTAACTTCCACAAATGACCAAATAAGGGAAGTACTGAGTAATATTAAAGATGTAAATTTTTCACATTATGATACTTACGGAATTCACGGAGACACTATTTTCCTCATATGGAACTCTGTTTTATCCATTATATTAGGCTATATCCTGTTCAAGGGAAGGCCTAACTTAGCCATTTTTCCTGGCCTATTTGGAAGGGTACAGGCTGCAGGCTCCTTCAAGCACCAAACAGCAGTCTTTGGCACCTTAGGTGCAGCTTTCACCCTTTTCATAATATTGGTATTATTAAAAGCTTTCTTGAATTGGAGAAAACACAGGAACTGTGGAAAAAATAAAAATATTAAATTAGATAGAAAATCTAAATATGATACAAATCAAATAAACACCCCAATCCCTAATGAAAGAGAAACAAAAACACCAAAAAATTATACGCTAGAAATTAATGAACCTCTATCAGCCCTCTTACCGGGAACAAAAATTGACTGTACCTTACATATTTTAGAGGGAACAAATGATGAATAGAAAATGGTTTAAACTGAATAAATCAATAAAATATAGTTGAAAAGGCCTCAAATATAAAGTGAAATGTGGAATGATATAGATTGAAGTAATAAATAGTAAAAAACACAATGTGCCCTATAGAAAGAAATCATAATGCTTCTAGAAAAGTAAATGATATAAATAAACAAATGAAAAGCCGGCCGGCAAGCGTTACTACTTTTCTCAGTAATTTTACTAAATTGTTGGGATATTCAAGCTGATATTATCGTAAAAATATTAGATGAATGTTCTTACAAAACAAAATCAAAAGAGAAAACTAAAGAAAAGTAGATTAATAGAATCTCACAAATTCACATTGATAAAGCCATGATACCGTAATACCTCAGATGGCGATCGTGTAATTCAAGTCGAAGTATTAGCTAGGGGAATAGTTGTTGCGATTGATCCATTATAACAGAGGTAAATAAATAAAAGGGCTTTGCACACTGATTAGTTGTGATAATAATGTGAGAAACTAATGTGAATAACATGGATCCATGATAATAAATAGAAATAAAAAAGTTTACAAGGAACAAAAAGGGCATAAGCATTCTACAGAATAATGAATGAAAGAAATAATATACATATAAATACGTATGTAAAATTTGAGGTACACATAACTATTGTCAAGTCAAGACTAGTAAATGAGGGGTATCAAGAATTTTATAATAGGGAAAAATCACACTTTAAAAAGGCCGATGGTCAATGTCTTTGCAATTAGCAAGCGTATATAGTAATTACATAAAAGGGGGGTGTCAATGAATGTATCAATACTAGTTTACCCATTTCTGTATAATGTAGTTCATGTAAAATGAATAGTATATGAAGAGTAGGCATAGTTAAATATAAGAGTATATGTTAAATCGAATTGTAATTATAACATTGTATATCATACAATTCATTTTGGGTTTATTATATGATAGGAACATTAGTTAGGTTATATGTCACATTATAGTAAAAAATTGTAATAAAAAGGACTTACTGCCGTTTTTTTTTGTTGCATGATTCGAGACAAAAACCACACAACACGAACATGAGGCACTGGTACAGGAATGCAGTAAATCTCCCTTGGATGATGCTCCCAGCCAAAATCCATGTTGCAGAAGTGAACCTGACCAGGACACCCCATTCAGTTCTTGATGTAACAAGCCACTGGACGAGAAATAGGAGGCTTTCACAACCTATGGAATGAAAAATTATATTAGCAGCAGCCCATACCAAAATTGGTGACAACAGCAATTTTTACCAATTCATAAGTACCTATCCTTCGGAAATAAAGTACACCTACCTCAGTCATACACACCTACAATGTGTGGGAAGGTGCAAAAGAACACTGAAAGCAGCCCCGTCTGTTTTCCAAAAAGTCAACGTATTAATTACATGAGAATAGCCGGGAGGCACATCACAAATACACAAACAACGAACTTCCAGTATCCAGCCAGCCATCTTGACAGTTGTCAAGGTTAGATGAATCGTCACAAATCCACAATCGATGAAAAATCGAAAACGTTCATCGCGCCCTCTTCCATAGGATAGCCAAACTGAATGGTACAGAAACCTGTAACACCCTGGTTCCAGGTCGTCGCTACGAGCAACAGCGAGGCGCCCAAAACAGAGGCGTAACAGCAGGGAGATTCCAAGAACTTTTTACGTGACAGTGCCGGACTGAGACAATTCAAGTGTTGTATAGAACAGAACATAAAAAGTGCTAGTGTGGTTGAGAACATTATAGAGACTCGAATAGACAATACTCCCAATGAGAAAAATACAAACTATAAAGTACTTTATTCAGATTCCTTTAATTTAAGTAAAATACTGTATATCCCATATTGACCATTTATTTTATTTTTTCGGGTGTAATCGTTTTTATTTGACTTTTGTTTTATTGTATTTTTTTACTATTTCCCAACATTTTTAATTTTTTATTCCAACAACGTAACATTGTTGTGATTAGTTATTTTAATCTTCGATTTTATTAAGGTGTAATTCAGGTCAATGGAGACCTATTCAAATTACTTTAAATATATATATATTTTTTTTTATTATTTTTATGATTTCTTGTATAGATTCAAGCTGGAGCCCAGCTTTTACGGGCCGGGGGGAAGTGTCATGAAGCATAAGTTTAATAAATCCAAAATTTAAATGTTTCCTCTCCTAAAGGCCACAAGGGCATTTCAGTTCCTGTTCTGCACTCGTTTGTATCTCATAATTAAATCAATACCCTGTATAGAACAGTGCAGAGAGAAATAGCAGGAACTGAGGTGTTGAATTACATTAATTGAACTCGATCAGCAAATAATGCTGATCAGAGATTTTCGGAAGGAATGACCTGTGGAGAGGGGCATTGATTGTAGAGTTTTGCGAATAATTGAGAAGAATAGAACAGGCAGTTGATCGCGAGTTTTAATCGAGTAAACATCGAAAATAATCGGCGGATGACACTTCTCCCAATGGCACCAGAAATGGATATGATAATGTAAGTACTGTGTTTTTCCTATTGTTCATTCAATTTAATAAATCTATATTTTTATAAATGTGTCTCTTACCTAATTGACTTCACCTCTATTCTTGCAGCCGCACTGCAAGGGGAACAATTCAGGGTTGTTAAAGTTAAATGGGGTTCGAGTAGCCAATAATGATCATGGCTATTCTCGATATTAGAAAATGTGTTGTGGGCTTGGAAAAAGTCCCGACAGTATGAAAATCCTGGGCAAAATAGGCGTAACTCAGTTTTTCAACTTAATATCAAAATATTTATTAAATCTAATAAACTTCAAATATCTTTACCCTATGAAGACTTAAACGCCAAAAAAATTATTTTTTTATGTTGGGACAAAATGTGTGCTGATTTAATTATAACAAAATGCTGAATATCTCAAAACTAGTCAGTACTGTCCTCGTGTGGATTTATGGGTGAAGCTGAAATTGAACGTGCATTGATTGATCGTTTCATCATAGGATACGACAAGGGCCCAGTGAAAGACAGACTTTTTGAGAAAAAATCATACTGTGACCTTTTCTAAGGTGGTGGATATTGCTGCTTCGAAATCCGCCGTTCAGCCATTAAACAGGAAGCCGGAAATACATTACGCTGGCGCCAGTTCAAAGTACAAGAACCCTGCGCAGCCCCGCCATTCCCCCTCGAAGTCGACGGGTTCAAGAAGCAACGCCACCACCAAGTCGAGGAATACAGGCTCACAGCCTAACTCCAAATGCTCTGTATGCGGCCGTAGGAATCATCAACAAGATAAGTGCTCTTTTCGCGGATATTACTGTTATGTTTGCAATCGAAAGGGTCATTTGGCGTCAATGTGTCCAAATAAAAGAGTTTAAATAAATCCAATAATTTTTTGGAGTCAGAAGATTATTCTCTTTATAATATTTATTATAAATCTGATCCAGTATTAATAAATTTGTTAATGGATAATCAAGCATTTACTTTTTATTTGGACACAGGGGCTAGTTATTCTGTAATATCAGAAAAAATTTATATGGATCATTTTTGCAACAAAATATTGCAGCCAACCGATAAATTTTTCAGTCTGTATAACGGGGATAAAATCCAGCCTTTGGGTTTTATAATTTTGAACTAGTACATACAGACGCCCTTCAAAACAAATGATATATATTCATGACAAAAACCCCCTATAGAAACTCTCCTTTGAACAATCCTTATAAGATGAAATCATTGCCTGATCAATTCCTTACAGACAAATTAAGAAAGAGATACTGGAAAATGAAGGGATATGAGCGTTTCCACCGAACATTGTTCAACTCCGGAACTTTAAAGAAATACGTTGTTCTACCAATTTTCTTTTCAATCACAGCCTTGATCCACTCAATTGTATTCTGTTTCCGGTAATCTCGCACTATCACTGATTCACCAGGATCAAATGTCACTGATCTCTTACCTCTATGATACAATGCTTGTATTCGTTGAGCTTCCGTGGCCCAACTTTTCAAATTTGTTCCATTGACCTGACTTTCAAAACTACTTTGATTTTTCGGCAACAGCAGATCGAAACGAGTACGTAATTCTCTCCCAAGAGGAGACGTTATTTGCGATCCATCAAAAAATTTCGGCAGGCGAATAATTTTTTTTATTATTTAGACGAGACCTAGATCAACGTGGGTCACGTGATGCCAAAAGTGTGGCACAGACACAACTGTCACTTCTGCTAGAGAGGCTTTTGTGAAGGGATTGTCGACAGGATTGAAGGCTCCATCAGGAAAAGGAAAACGCCTTATAGTTTTGCATATTGGCTCAGATGATGGTTTTGTTGATGATGGTTTACTTGTTTCCGAGTCTAAAAAAACTACGGATTACCATGAGGAGATGAACACACAGGTTTTTGAAGAGTGGTTCAAAAAAATTCTACCTCATTTGGAATAAAATAGCATTAACGTTTTAGATAATGCATCTCCATACAAGAAAATTGGAAAAAACTCCAACAACGGCCACGAAAAAGGCAGATATGCAACAATGGTTGTCGAACAAGACCATACGAACAAGATATGGTAAAAGCAGAGCTTTTAAATTTAATAAGGGAAAACCGAAATGAAGCGTTCTTTCACATCACAAAAACATGTATTTTTTTTTAATGTTTTAATTATAATTTTATTGCCTTTGATGTTTAGGAATGGTTTCCGGAGTTTTGGCCTCAAGATACGGGAATTCCCAATCATTTGGACAGTTCAGAGAATACGTATTGTACCTGAGTTGGTTTTTATTGCATGAAAAAAATATACCTTCTTTCCCTTGGTTCCCACGATGTTCTCTGAACATTACAGGATATCCCTTTTCGTGGGAACCAGAACATAAAAAAAATAAATACCTGTCGTTACCTACCGACTGGAGTGCATCTGCAACAGCAACAAAATTCTCTGAAACTTGTTTAAATAAAGAGCAACTCATTATACTTTTTATATATAAAATTAATAGTATGTTAACAAAACATTGCTCAGAGTAGAGTAAGTAAAAGAAATATTTCAGTAAATATCCCAAAAAATTAAAGTCTGGTGTTTATGAAGGTTAAATCAACCTATATAAAACAAAACAAAATCGTATGTTAAATTTCTTTAAATCTTAAAATAAAGATTATTAAAATTATTATAAGGAGTGATCTGCTCGTCTAACTTGGTCAAACCTCTAGTCGCCCTGAACATGCAACGATCATGCCGTTTTATTGCTCTATCGGTTCGGCGCGCCGACTATAATATCTTTGTATTTTCCAAGTGCATTTTTCAGTGCATTTTTTAACGTACCCACCGCATTTTCCGCGGCGCCGTTCGAGGCAGGGTGATATATAGGAGTTGATGTGTGAAAGATATGATTTTTCTCTAAGAAATCTTCAAATTCTCCTGAACAAAACGACGTTCCGTTGTCAGTTACTATATGAGATGGCAAACCATATCCGGCAAAACATGACCTTAAAATGTCAATAGTAAGAGAAGATGTGTTGGAGTTCATAGGGAAAACTTGCATCCATTTATTATGGGCGCATACAATTACCAAGTACTGCTTATCATGAATGGCCCAAAAAAATCTAAATGAAGCCTGCTCCAGGGTTGTGTGGGCCAGGGCCAAGAATTCAGAACCGACTTTTCTGAAGATTTTTCGCAAGTTCTGCAAATATCCTCGATTTGTCTGTCTAATCCCAGCCACCAAAAATAGAAGCGGGCTAAACTTTTCATTTTTACAACGCCCATATGGATAAGATGTAAACTATCAACATTTTCTTCCGCAATTCAAGAGGAATAACAATTCGATTGTTCCACATTAAACATTCTGCCTCAATGCTTAGTTCGTTCCTTATTTTATAGAAATTACGAAAATTTTAATCTTCACCGAATTTGTAATTATCCGATGGCCATCCAGACCTCTCATATTTTATAACGACTGACAATATTTCATCTTTTTTCATTGTTTCCCTAATTCTCATGAAATCGATTGAAAAATCATTAACATAATTCAGATCTACATTATCTGTATCACTTTCATCCGACGGTTGAGGTAACCGTGATAATGAATCCGCTGTATTATTTTCAGACTTAACAGTTTCTATATCGTACTGAAAACTTCTTAATTTATTTGCGGAAAATTGTGGGATATTTTTATTTGGATGGAAAATGTACGACAGCGGTTTGGAGTCAATCACTAACGCGAAATGTTGCCCATATAAATGATTATGAAATTTACATAATTAAAAAATTACTGTTAAACCTTCTTTCTCAGGCATATGCAATAACTTTTTCCGATCCATCTGGAAAAATATGAGATATCAAAGCTCCTACCCCATAGTCAGTTGCATCCGTAATTAACCGAAGGGGTAAGTTGGGGTTAAAATGCACCAATACCGGAGCGGAAGCTAAAATTATTTTAACCTTCTCGAAAGCAACTTGGCAATTTGACGACCATTCCCATTTTACTGTTTCCTTCAGCAAATCATATAAGGGTTGTAATAAGGTTGAAAGATTTTTCACAAGTTTTCCATAGTACTTAATCAAACCCAAAAATGACCTCAAGGTAATTATATCAGTGGGAACCGGTGCATTGACAATAGCCTCGTCTTTAGAATCCGATGTATACAGTCCGTGTTTATCGATATCATAACCTAAATAAGTCAGTTTGGTTTAAAAAAAAATACATTTTTCTGAAGATAATTTCAACCCTGCTACCGGTAACCGAGAAAGTACCTCCTACAATCGTTTTAAATGTTCCTGTCTATCTTTACCCGTCACCAATATATCATCTAAAAAGCTGACAACTCCATTTAAACCCTGCAACAAAGCTTCTAAAAAAAATTTATTCAGCTTTTTTTTTTAAGAATAATAGCAATACCTATAATTCCTTCAATTACTCGAGAAATAATCAATTTTACAGTTTTCACATCTCAAATATCATTGAATACCATGAACCGAAACCTGCAATCAACAATAGTGTCCTTACTAAGCTCCAACATCAGTCCTCATAATTGATAAATGTTCATAATGACATATTCCATGATACTTACGACAAAACGTGGCAAAATAATTCGATTTCAATAGATCATCAAAATGTTGGGCAATTTGACGCAATGCTGTTCAGTTAGTGCAGGAAAGCACTCTTCGTGTAATGTATGCCATAGGGCAACGCAAATTCTTGAAACTATAAAATTTTCCGTTGTAATTCCCACTCGGTAGATTTAATGCAAATCTGTGTATGTACATCCTGTTGCCAAATATATATTAGCAAACACTATTTACGGATGCATAGATGAAGGTGAACCAGTAATCGGTATATTTCTTGACTTGGCAAAGGCTTTCGACACCGTCAACCATTCCATTCTACTGGAAACCTTAGGGGACATGGGAATAAGAGGTCCAGCACATAGTTTTTTCGAAAGTTATTTGAAAAACCGAAAACAACAGGTCAAAATGAATGATAAAATTAGCGAAACAAAGGAAATATCATGTGGTGTGCCTCAAGGAACGGTGTTGGGTCCTTTGTTATTCACTATTTATATGAATAACATATTTTTATTGGAGAAAGAGGGTCAAATCATCAGCTTTGCCGATGATACTGTGGTTATCTATAAGGACACAAACTGGTACAATTTGAAAATTAAAATTGAAAGGGATTTTGCCCAAATTAAAACCTGGCTGGACTACAGATTATCGGTGAATTTCAAAAAAACGGTTTACTTACCTTTCGGTAGCCTTGAGACAGCTCTTCCAAACTATGATATAACCATACAAAATTATTTCACAATAAAACCAGCAAATGAAATTAAATATTTGGGAATAATTTTGGATCGTACTTTCAGATGGAAAACTCATGTGGACTACCTATCAAAAAAATTAAAGTGCATTTTATATAGATATAAAAAAATTGTTGAATTCTTGAATAAAAAAGAAAGAATAATAGTTTATCAGAGTTTGGTGGAATCACATTTGAGTTATGGAATCATAGGTTGGGGAGGTGTTTCAAGAGCACACTATAATGCAATACAGGTTTCACAAAATAAATTTTTGAAATTACTATTGAACAAACACCATAGGTATCCTACTGATCAACTATATGCCGAAGCGAAAGTATAAGATATCCGACAGATATATTATTTGCACGTCAATATAAGACAATACTTGAACAGAGGTGCATTACACAGTCGTACACATGTCTATGAAACTAGAAATAAACAAAAGTATGTTACACCCATTATGAACAAATACATCGGACAGATAAGTTATTTGTACTTAGGGACTAAATTATACAACACCTTGCCAGATAATACCAAAAAGGAAAATACAGTCAAAAGATTTAAGACAGAAGTAAAAAAATATATAATGAGTAGGCCAAGAAGAGAAATACATGAATTAATCGACAATCCTTGATTAAAAATTAACTGATTACGTGTTTTGATTGTGATGCCATAGTTATACAATGATGATTTTTATTGATATGTGAAATCACTTTTTTATTTTTTGTTACATGTTGAACATTATATCATCTACTGAATTTTTTCGATGGATATTCGTTAAATAAGCTTAGGTTTAAGTGAAATCACTTTTTAATTTTTTGTTACATGTTGAATCATCTACTGAATATTTTCGATGGATATTCGTTAGATAAGTTTAGGTTTAAGTACTAAATTTTATTTTATACATTTTAATTATTTATTTTTAATCACCTCACCACGTACAAACTGTCGCCCAGATAGTTTCTGTGGTTTATATGTGTTTATTGAAATGTTTTAAATTTTAACTTGTAACTGTACCATATATGTCAATAAACATACAGACATACATACATACATAGGATTTGAATCGAAAGCTGCTTGCAAATTTGTTGAAAAAACACAAATGTGATGTAAAAAAGACGCAAACGTGACGGAAAAAATGACGCAAATGTGATGGAAAAAAGACGCAAATGTGACGGAAAAAAGTCACAAATGTGACGGAAAAAACACGCAAATGTGTCCAAAAAAAACACAGTTGAATGTTATGAAATTCGAGAATTTGCATTATTTTTGTGGAGTGTTTTATGAGGTATTCAAATTGTAAAATTTAATGAGTACTCTATAATTTTTCTTGGGGGTTTCTTTGGAGATCAATGAAGATCACTTTTTTGCGCATTCAATTTTCCAAACATCTATATATTGTTACAGCAAACGTCATTATATATTACATGGAGTACGTCATTGTATAAGTGGTGCAGCTGCTGGATTTGAGCAACTTTCTGAGCATTGCTAACACAGGTTTACCTTATTTAAAGATAATTCGTCATGGAGAGGGAAGTGCAAATTTTCGATGTTGGATTCTATTGATATCAACAATTTTGTTCTGATTGAAGTTAATATCAATGAGGAAACATGAGAAATGGCGGAGGTAGTGGAGCAAGTTGGTGGTAATGATCAGGAAGCAGTTGCAAATGAGAATGGCGAGGTTTTGAAGAATGGCCAACTTCCAGCTGTCGATGACGACATAGGAGAGTTGGTAAGACGATTCCAGGACCTCACCATGGAACAATCAGATAGTTGTGCGGTTTGATATTCAATAGCATTTGTGGCATTACAAACAGTTGAGGATGGTGTCGAAAAACTGTGTGCAATATGCTCCAATTTATACACCATTAGGCATCATAATGCAGATGCCGTATACAGGCATATAGATGTGCATACTACGTGCGGTTTAGGCGAAATGGGGCAAAATTATTGTCGGGTGTGTGAGACTGCACTCTTCTTGATAAGACCGCGAGATGTGTGTGCTACTTGCAATAATGAATAATAGTTTTGATTTTTGGTGAAATGGACAAAAAGTGGGCGCATATATAATTATTGGATAATGTACACTTGACCTTGGCAACATTCCATCACAATTTTTAGATTCTCATATATCTTTTTTCCACGGTTTTTGATCGAATTTCCATGTAACTATGTTACATGGAAGCTAAAATTATTTTAACCTTCTCGAAAGCAACTTGGCAATTTGACGACCATTCCCATTTTACTGTTTCCTTCAGCAAATCATATAAGGGTTGTAATAAGGTTAAAAGATTTTTCACAAATTTTCCACAGTAGTTAATCAAACCCAAAAATGACCCCAAGGTAGTTGTATCAGTGGGAACCGGTGCATTGACAATAGCCTCGTCTTTAGAATCCGATGTATACAGTCCGTGTTTATCGATATCATAACTTAAATAAGCCAGTTTGGTTTTAAAAAAATTACATTTTTCTAAAGATAATTTTAACCCTGCTACCGGTTACCGAGAAAGTACCTCCTACAATCGTTTTCAATGTTCCTGCCTATCTTTACCCGTTACCAATATATCATCTAAAAAGCTGACAACTCCATTTAACCCCTGCAACAAAGCTTCTACAAATTTTTTAATCAGCTTTTTTTTTAAGAATAATAGCAATACCCTTAATTTCTCCAATCACTCGAAAAATAATCAATTTTACATTTTTCACATCTCAAATATCATTGAATACCATGAACCGAAACCTGCAATCAACAATAGTGTCATTACTAAGCTCCAACACCATTTCTCATAATTGATAAATGCTCATAATGACATTTTCCATGAAATTTAATACAAAATATGGCAAAATATCCCGATTTGTAGTTTTCCGCTGTAGTCCAGTCATTACGTCGGAAAAATCGGCTTAAAAATGAAAATGAACCGAGAAAGCCAAATTTTGGATATTACGTGGGGGATGGCTAGAAAAGCTTAAGTTCAAATTGTCGACCAAAATAACCTTGTGCAATTTCCGCCATCTTGAGAAAACCCTTAAGATACGAAAATTTTTATGGAATACTTTTTTGTTGCTCTTTTTACGATCTACAATTAAGGTCCCATACATTTTTCACGTATCGATCGTCGTTTTCGAGATATCGATCAAAAATATCAAAAATTTGGAGAGAAATTTTTTTTTTCGCTATTTACTTTTTTCTGGTGAGAGATATCGAAAAATGTTCGAAATAAAACTTGTAGAGCGTGTCCAGACCTACAAATGTTTTATTTTTCATTTCCGACAAAAATTACGACCTCCAGCGCGCCACAAAGTCGGCTCCAGCGCGCCCGACGCGACTTCATGGCGCGCTCTATGGCGAGACGCCATAGAGCGCGTCACTATGCGACCGTTAGAGTTTGGGCGTGGGTCAGGTATAAAAGACCCTTTTTTCGTGTTCGTGCCGGAACATCTGCTCCTTATTCGTAGCATTCCAGTCAGTTGTCTCGAGTCTTTTGAAGCGAGCGTACGTGTTTGAAAAATTGTGTGAAAATGGGTGATTGTTTCATTTGCAAAAAACCTCTGATTGACGATGTTTATGTGGCTAAAAAGAGAGCTGTTCAGACTCTCTTAGCGGCGAGCGTGAAAAGAGGACGTGTGGAGCATCAACAAATGTTACAAAATATTGACTCAGTGAGTGTTCATAGTTCGTGCTACAAAAAATATGGAAACCAACGGCTAGCGTCGATTGCTTCTCGACGAAGTGAGTCTCCATCGCAAGAACCAGAACCCGAAGAAGAACTGCAGGTCATTCCCACTTTTGATTTTAAAAATCGATGTTTATTTTGTGGAGAAATATTTTGCAACGAATCGAAAAGAATTAAAAAGAGAAATTCTAAAAAATAGATTGTTGATTGCACAACAATCCCCGAATATCATATCGCAATTACTATCCCAGGACCCAGGGTATATTGCAAAAATAAATGGAGAAGTACTATATTTGTTGAAATGCACGCCTGTTATAGTCCAAATCAGGAGAGAAAAAAACTGTTACCAAGAGTTGCCTGTGACATATTTAAACAAAACGTATTTTATGGCGCCGTTAACGAGAACTATACAGGAAGTAGGGCAACAGATCGAATGTTCATCAATCATTCCCGCCAAATATTACATAGAGGGTACTTGGTTAGCCTACGACCCCTACCCCATAGCAGGAAACCCCCCTGTAGAATTATCCATAAGTGAAGAACAACAAATGCAACTAGCCAGAATACACCTATTGGTGATGGTGGTATATATACAACAGAAGAAATGAGACAAGCCCAAGAAATTATACTTTTTTCTTCAGAAAGGCAAGCCGTGAATAATATTTTGATAAACAAAATGGCCAATAAGCCTGTATCAAACCAAGGTTTTTCTACTTTAAACTTATTCAACCCCGAGGAACTAGAAAAACTAGCCAACAGCACGATGAAAAAAATATATGGAGTATTCACCTTTATTGGAGATGTAACCAGCAGTTTTTTAGGAGTATATTTTTGCATAAGGATAATAAAATTCTGCATGGAAACAGCCATAAATATGATAGCCATTCACAGAATCACTGGCTGTACCTACCATGTAATCGCAGCTTTTTGGGATACGTTGACTCTACTTGTAATCAATCATAAGCTACCCCGTCAAGTTCCCACAGGAATGTCGACCGATAGCATTCTCACGGTTATTGAATCTCAACCTACCCAGACTGACATTGAGATACCACAAAATCAGCCGAAAAAAAAAACGAAAAATATTAATACAAATAAATAAGGACATTTTATTACCCGTCCGCGAGTGCTTGACTTGAAAATACCATAAATAATGTGATCCCAAATGCCCCGTAACTAATAAAAATAATCGTTCACCACTTCGCGATAATGAAGCTAAGAAAAGGGACCCATTTAAATGGACATTAAAAATAAGTGCCTCAACCCTAAGATAAGATATACCACCCTAAGATAACCCCGGAGTGACAAAAATCTTACCCAAAAACACTTAACCCCGTGTGAGAACTAAAATAAAGATACATAGATTCTCTATAAATACGTGTGTGGAACCAGATTATACATTATTGTGCCCCGAACTTATACGCGAGTCACTACGTCAACCCGAAAACAAATTTTTCAATAAAAACCAGTAGTGCGTGGACATACCAACAACAGTTACCCCATGGAGATGCTGCTAGACTCCATCAGTGAAATTTCCAGTTTCGACACGAGGCGAAGTATCCTGAAGTCATCCGTAAATAATCTGCTATACGATGTCAACACGTGGAAACAGAAAACACCCTCCGAGCACGTGCGCACCCACACTGCATTCTCCATTTTACACTTTAATAGACATCATGCGGAATACATGCGCCTATTGGAAACCCGGAACATCACACAGTGCGACTGCACAACAGAGAGTACCCGGAGTTTGACAGCCACCGAAAATCACAGCCCGACGATAGCCACCAAGAACCAACACTACCCAACCTTATGCAATTGTCAATTTTGCACTGACGACCGTAACAAACCCTCACCATCCCGAAGGAAGAAGAGACCTGACTCAACTAACTATAAGCGAGTCTCCAACCAGATCCCAAGAACCGTAGCCGACTATACCTCCCCGGATGACGATTCAAGGACAGCCCAGACGAATTCCAGGTAGCCAGTTCGAGCATAATCACCCTTGCGGTCAACAAGGCCATTGCAACACCCACCGAGTGAACAGATGACGGTTCTGTTTCTCCAAAAACCCCAGGAATAAACATTCATAGTGACGAGACATTATTTATTATTTAAGTTTTGTGCATGCCAACTGTTTTTTTTTTTGTTTTTTTTTATTATTATACTTCCGAAATTATGAGTACATGACTCAGCCCAGATTAACATTTTTATAGGTAACAAACAAAGGTGACCTCATAACATAAACATAGAACCATATATTTAAGTCAAAATAAAAGAAAAAAAAAAGGAAAAAGGTCTTAATATTAAAAGTAGAGACCTTTTTAACAGGGGAGGGTCGATTTGTTATGATCAATCCTTGAAAAAAAAAATCAAACTTGCCATCTGATATTATTTAATAGGAACGTCACAGCCAGATAAGAAAATCAGTTTCAATAACAACCGAATAACAAAGTCATAAATCCAGTACCCTGCCAAACGTTGATAACCACAGGGCAGTTAAAGAAAAAAAAAACAAAGCAATTAAAAACCATTGCGATAACTCGAGCATCACCATCCCGCATCATTAATTGAAGTAAACAAACTCGTAATTCAAAGAAGGTCGACACTCCGAGACCTCATAAAAACCCTTTTTGGTCATTATTTCAGCGGAACTCAGCCAGACCATCATAAATACATGTCATTCATTGATAATTTACCCATTAATATCATAGATAAATAAGAACCGCGATTTATTCATGAGTGTATCAGAACAACAAGGCCATTATAATTTTTACGAGCCACATTCATATCGGCCCGAACAAACCAATTAACGGCAAACAAAACAATGTCATTAAATAAACCCCGCCTACTGGCTACCGTGTCGAAGATCTTATAAAAGACGACGGAAGCAAAAAGAATTAATTCAGTTCAAAACAGTAGTCCGTTCAGTTAATCACTTAGATTAGCCGAAAAGAAATATAGTATGACCTCGCCATAGGTCCAGTGCAAAGTGTCACGAGAATAAAATCCGTTCATGTCTCAAAACCTTGATAAAGTAATACAAATATGTCAGCTCAGTTAAAAAGTTCAGCGTAAAATCAGCTCCACAATAGTTAAAGAAAAATCTAATCACTCTAAAACGAATCAATTTCCATCATTGTAAAAGTTACAGCAGACGAGATTACCCCTTTTATAGTGTTTCTTCGATCAAATGATTTTTTTTGTGCTCTGTTTTCTCCAGACCTAAACAATAATTCGCCCTGTAAAATAATCCGGTAAAGACCAGTGACAAGCAGGTAAACTAACAAATCCGCGTAATCTTGAAACCTTTCGAGTGCAACCCGAGGAGGACAAATTGATAGTGAGACCCAGGTAATGACTTCCTGTTATAGAAATTGATGTTTTGGCTCCTTATTATTACACGACGTTTTACAAGTTATGTTATGCATACATATATCTCTATAGAAAGGAACATTTTCGAGTGTTGTTAAACTATGGCTGTTGTTATATAATCATAATACATGGTACAGAGGAAATTTTTTTTTGTTAATATATATATATATATATATATATATATATAATTGGGGAATAGGCCCACTAATTGTAAAAGGGATTTGTTTATATGGGACTGAAGTGAAATTGTCTTTAGGGATACGTGCACCCAAATCTTTTGTTATTATTTTTTTGTTGTATTGAGTCTTTCCGAAACAGTAGCCGGTTACAAACTAGGCAGAAGAACAAACTTCTTGTTAGTTACCTCATATGTTTTTCATTCTATTTATTGCTACTAGTTATTTTGCTTACTTCATGGACGTATACCCGAATAATTGAGTTATAGTTGTGATTTTTGTTTTTTATGGTGTTCCATTGTTTATATGAATATAAGTCTTCATGAATCTAAGTGCATTTTATTGATATAGAGTTCAGCGAACGGTACATATTTCTAAATAAACAACCTATGTTCCTCCGGGTAGTTGGAAAGAAGATGATGAACGTAGCCGCTCACGTTCAGTAACTTCTGTGCGATTATTTCTCCAAAATAATTGCCACTACTACCCATCAAAGTTGTGACTTTGCGAGCAACTTTACAAAAAAAGGACTAATCGAGTATAGATTTTCTATATTGGAAGCGTCCTTAGCGTCGAGGGCTAATTATAGGGAATAATTGCCCCTACCAAACCAGTGGCGTTACAGGGGGTTTAACTTCCTGTATATGTCAAGCGACTTAACCGTGGTTGGGCCGCGGTGGAGTATTTCTATTCCCAAATAATAGGCCAGCGGTGTAACAGTTACCATAAAAACGCATAATTTGAGACGTTCATTGATTTTATACAGCTATCTCAAGTTACCCCATTCTAGTGGGTAACTTGAGACACTTGAAAAAATTCAAAAAAACTACTTATGACGAAATAAAATGCAATATTATATCAACATATCATTGTTACCTATACGACTAACGTTTTGAAATAGTTTTTCAAAATTCAGTTATTCTAGGTATGTCGTAAACTTCACTTTTAAGTTAAAAAGTGTCTCAAGTTACCCCAAATTACGGTACATATTTTTTTCAGGCGTGGGTTTACCCTTCAAGAAGCTCTAGAAATGGCATATGCTGATAAAAATATAGATACAGCTGCGATTTATACCGAGCCCCCTGGGGTGAGTGCACTCACAGACGAGGATTCTGGTGACGATGATGTGAATGGGGATCTGGATAGGCTAACGGGGCGTCAGCTCCGTGCACCAGTGGGAATTCAACAGCGGAATAATCTCCGGATAAATAGTGGCACCCTACAGGATATCCTGATAAAATTGAGCAATATCGAGAATGACATCACAGCTCTGAAGAAAACGCATTCCGATATAATCCAGTCTGTACAATTTTATGGTGACAAAATTGATGTTTTTGCTACGAAAATTCAAGAATTTGAGAAAACTATTATATCTGTCAAACACGCTAAACAGCAGATTGACAATAACATATTGAATATCACTAATTTGGCTGATGAAATCGAAAAAATTCAGCCATATTCACGTATGAACAACTTAGAAATATCAGGAATGCCGGAAGAGAAAAACGAGAACCTAATTTCAATTACGGATGCACCTTTGGAAAAGAATCAATTGATCGTTGCCACAGGGTGGCCATTTTCAATAGAGATAACAAAAAGCCACGTAACATAATATTGAACTTATTTTGAACCGGCAGAAACAGGAAATTATCACGGCAATCCGCAAAAGAAAAACATTATCTCCGGAAGAAGTAAACAAGAACTTATTCCTCCGCTCGAAGATATACATAAATGATCACTTAACATTCAAGAACAAGGAACTTTATAGAAAGGCCAGAGAATATTGCAAGGGGAAGTCTTTTCAGTGTTGGACCCGTGATTGCAAGATTTTCATGAGGAACACCGAAACCACTAAGATACGTCTGATTAACAATGAAAACAGCATACAAAATTTCACGTAGATTACGACACTAACAAATTATATCTCTTTCAGTGTAAAAATGATTTAGATTCTTGGTATACCGACTAATGTTGAACATTTACTTTCAAAATCTGTCTGAGGACCAAAACTAAAGACTTTTTTCTATCGACTCTCTGTCTAACTCACGATGTAATAATGATCTGTGAAACTTGACTTAACGACTCGATTGATAGTAGTGAATTATAGAGACATACTATGCACTATGTATTTGTTAATAATTATCTTCAGTTCGATCTAGCTTAACATTCCTAATGTAATGATAAATCTTGTAATTTCTGTGCGACTCTATAATTGGAACTCTTTTGTTCTGTTGAGTTGCCGAAGCTGTAAATAAATAAATAAATGAATAAATAGAACAGAACACAAATTCTGGTGCGGATAGAATAGAGCCTCTTCCTAAAGAAAAACAAATAAAATTTACATGGATATCTGGCGATCTTCAGAGCAGAAGTACGGAATTTCTTTCTCCAGATTATTCCAAATTTTCCAATCGTACACCAGTTGAAATTTTTGAAATGTTTTGGGGTGATGACGTTATTGAATATCTAGTGCAAGAAACTAGAAAATATGCTCTTTTCAAAAATGCCACTGATCCTAACATTACAGCTGAAGAGCTAAAATGTGCTTTGGCTATATTTATTTTGAGTGGATATGATGTGAAACCAGCCAGGCGATGTTACTGGGATTCCAAACCAGACATGGGGAATGAAATGATGAAAAAGTCAATGCGAAAAAATAGGTTTGAACAAATAATGCAGTTTTTGCATGTGGCAGATAACAATAACCCAGATATAAATGATAAAGGATGGAAAATTTGTCCACTAATGTTTTAATCACTTTGTACCCGAAGAAAACATGAACTATGATGAGTCAATGGTAAAGTATTTTGGAAGGCATAGTTGCAAACAATTCATTAGGGGAAAACCCATACGCTTTAGGTACAAAATGTGGTCACTGAACACCAAAGGCGGATACCTAATTAACTTCGACTTATATCAGGGCAAAAACCCTCGAAATAGTACAAGTGATGAAGTGCTCTATGGAAAATCCACCGCACCACTGGTATAGTCCATCCAATATCAATTGCAGAAGCTGTTTCTATAGGGAGCAAATAAAAACTCGCTTCGCTAACACGAGCGTATATGCGAAGAAACGGAACGAAAAATAATCTGTACTACTTGTACAGCGGGCACAAAGAGCCCGCTGGTCAACGTGGACTTGAGTGACTGCTGTCTCTTCTACAACCAATTCGTCTGGGCCAATCAAGTCGGACATCAATGCTTGCAGGTGTGTCTATACGATGGGAGGTCATAAATCACGCGTTATATTTGTGTTTTGATAGCTCTGAAAGATTAAAAACCAGTAGCGTCTGTGGTCTTGGTGTGTGCCGATCGAAATACGTTTTAGGATATTCTAGTTTTGTTGGAAAATATGGCTTTTTTTCGACCATGGGAAAATGCAATTGCACAAAATAGTAATGAAATTGCACAGGTGAGTGAGAATAATATCAGTTATGAATTTGACAACAAAGACTTGCACATACAAACCCAACAAGTTATTTTAAATATATTTGATCGCCTTAAAAAGGAAAATATTCAGCAATATGATAATACAATCATAGTAAGAATTGCAGAAATAACGAAAATAAATAAAATTTCCATTTATCGAGTAATAACGAGAGGAGTTGTTGTGGATCATACTGAAAATAGAAAAACGTTTAAGGAAAAATTTTAAAAAATTGACAGAACCACGCAAGACTTTATACGTAGAACTATTTATGATTTATATAGGGAGAACATGGTTGCGACATTAGTAGTGGTTTTGAGCCGGTTCTCGGGAACCCCCCCCTCCCCATGACCTTGACCCCCCTCCCCATGACCTTGACCCCCTAGCCCCCCCAATTGCAGCCCATTGCATTTGATTTGACCCCCCCACTGTAACCTTGAGATGGGGAGGTTGAAGGTCGTGTATCATTGACATTGAAGTGCCCTGGTGATAGCGTGGTGTTTGCATGACCTTGGGGATTCATTTCTCGTTGACCTTGTAACGCTAGTCGATGGGAAAGGGATCGCGCATTCATTTCAGTATGTGGCGGTAAAAATGAAAAATATGAAATTTGCTGGTTCAAATGGATTGTTGAACGATTTAAAATCGAGAAAGAACTTCCACCTACCTCTGGTGCCTAGATGGATGGATCTTCCTCCTTCCTTCAGGAATCTTGTGTTTAAATTACGAAAAGTGGGTTATCACACACGTGACAATGCCTTCCTTTTAACACTATAGCGGTGAGACGGAAACTTGAAGAACCAAAATGTTTTCCGTTTTTAACTAAACTGGCGAGACGTATATCTTGAAAGCGGAGTGTTTCAAAGCGGGGTGTTTCCAAGCGGAGTGTCGAAAGAAAACTGAATTCTTGCTTGATTTTCTTCGCGCGCATGCGTAAAGTGGAAGTATGCTTTCATGAACGCGAAATGATATATATATTTGAAAATTAAGGGGAATTGCTTCGACCATATGAAAATACTTATATATAAAGAATAAAAAAAAATAAAAATAATAGTTTTCAACAAAAGATGGGTCAGGAATAAGGGGAAACCTTAACATTCTCCCCACCTTTTGTTGAAGGCTTTCAACAAAACTAATTCTGTGGAAGGAGACACAATTTATTAATTGGTCTCTTATAGGTACCACTACTGGTTTTCACTGTAGCAACGCGAGCTACTTTGTCTAATCCAGGGTGAAGTTCCACAACTCTGGCCATACGCCACTGTAAAGGCGATAAATTATCTTGCTTTATAATGACGAGATCGTCAACTTTCAAGGGATGATCAGGATCATTCCATTTGTGTTTCTGCTGCAAATTAGTTAAATATTCTAAATGCCACCTGGACCAGAAACAGGATTTCATCCTTTGTAATAACTCCCATCGTCCCAAAGAGTTCAGTTTTAGATGACTGAAATCAGGATCTGGAAGACAAGTTAAAGGTTCTAACGTTAAAAAATGCCCCGGAGTCAGAACCGACAAATCACTTGGATCAGAACTCAGCGGGCAAAGCGGTCTAGAATTCAATATAGCCTCAATTTGAGTTATAACTGTATACAATTCTTCGTACGTGAGAATTTGCGAACCGATAACTCTAGCAAAATGTGTTTTGAATGATTTAACACCTGCTTCAACTAAGCCGGAAAAATGGCTGCCTGTCGGGGGGTGAAATGACCAAACTAACTTTTCATTATCTGCGGCATTTTTCATAATTTCATTAATATATTTATTTGCACCAACAAAATTTTTACCACAATCACTAAAAATGTATGAGCAGCGGCCTCGCCTTGCCATGAACCTGCGTAAACCAGCCAGAAATGCCTCGGTTGTCATGTCTGAAATAAGTTCCAAATGTATGGCTTTAGTTGCAAAACAAATAAAAACGCAGACATAAGATTTAACCGTCTTTGCCCCGGATTTTGCCCAACGTAATGAAAAATGGGCCACAAAATCAACAGCAACTACTGAAAAGCTTTTACCTGTGAAACTCGGTTTGCGGGAGATTGCCCATAGGGGTTGTAGGCTTCGCGGATTGAGGCGCCAACATCGGAAGCATTTGTCCAACACTTTTCGGGTGGTGCGACGCAGGGATAATATCAACAAGTTGTGTAATAAAAGAAAATGCGACGTCTGCAGTCCGGGATGCAGGTGAAGTTTATGAGTATATTCTATTATTAAATCAGTGAGTCTATTCGAACGTGGTAGAAGAAGAGGGTGTTTTTATCATATTCTAAAAGCGAGTTGTGTAACCTTCCACCCACTCGCAATAAACCCTTGTGGTCTATAAAAATACTGAGTTTTCTCAAATACTTAGGAAGCGGTTTATTATTTTTTAATCTAGAAATTTCATCTTCGAATACAGAATACTGAGTGAATTTAACAAGAACAAGTAAAGCCTCGTGTAACTCAGTATCACTGAAACAAGAACCAATTAGTTTATTCAGCGGATGTCTCAAATTAAAATAAAATCTTCTGATGTATGCTATGATTCTCTGGATTTTCTCTAGAGAAGAAAAATTTTGTAGAATATTCTGCAATGAATCTACATCAGTGAATGCTACAAGCACCGTTTTGCGCTCTTGACAATCGAAGCTGTGAGATTCTAATTTGAATTTTTGGATGGGCCAATCGGTTTCGGGTTTCTGTAACCAAAATGGGCCTCCCCACCATAGCGGATGATTAACTAATTCTCCGGAAGGAGGCCGCGGGAGGAACAATCAGCGGGATTATCTTTGGAAGATACATGACGCCACCACTCAGGAGAAACTTTATTTTGTATCATAGATATACGATTAGCAATAAAAGTTTTGAACTTGTTTGGATCTGACTTTACCCAATGTAAAACAATTGACGAATCCGTCCAAGTATATATTTGATCGAATCTGACTCTTTCGGAATAAATCTCCAAAACGTAAGAGACTAACCTTGACAACAAAAGGGCAGCAGATAACTCTATCCTAGGAATAGATAATAATTTGGTAGGAGTAACTTTAGATTTTGCACTCAAAAGAGATACAAAATGCGGTTATTTTTATTACTCTGACGTACAGACAAGACGCATATGCGTTCTGTGAGCCATCACAAAGGCATGTAATTCACAACGGGTGAAATCTTGGAATGGAATGAGACGGGGAATTCCAATCTTCGATATTTCTGGTAGTTGACTTTATATAATGTCCATTTTTTATAATTTGGTTGGGAGGGAGCTCATCCCAACCAACACCCTGTAACCATAATTCTTTCATTATCAGTTTTGCAAACAGTGTGATTGGTGATAGAAACCCAAGAGGGTCGAATATTCGACTAAGTTCGGATAATATATTACGTTTAGTAAGCGGTTCCTCTAATAAATTAACAGAAAAAGAAAACATCTGAAGAAGGAGTCCATTTTAACCCCAAGACTTTAATGGTTGACTCATTTTCTTTATCCATCGAATATGATTGATCATACAAATAATCTTTAGGTAAATTTTCTAAAAACTCAACATTATTACTCGACCACTTCTTGAGATGAAAACCACCACTTTTACATAATGAAATCAATTGACTTTGTACTGCAAGTGATTCGTCCAAAGAATCACATCCACCAATGACGTCATCTACATAAATATTATGGGACAGCAAAAGTTGCGACGCTAGTGGATAGTTTGTTTTTTCATCGTCAGCCAATTTTGCCAACGTGCGGAGGGAAAGCCAAGGACTACTGGCTACCCCAAAAGACACCGTACGTAAACGATATTCAAGCAGCGGTTCATTTGGAGAAAATCTCCAAAAAATTCTTTGAAAATCTCTATCAGCGGTTCGGAGCAAAATTTGAAGATACATACGGCTAATATCTGCGGTAAATGCAATGAGA
Organism: Gonioctena quinquepunctata; assembly: GCA_018342105.1. Classification (NCBI taxonomy): domain Eukaryota; kingdom Metazoa; phylum Arthropoda; class Insecta; order Coleoptera; family Chrysomelidae; genus Gonioctena; species Gonioctena quinquepunctata. Next base: position 10,061 of record JAFIRS010005282.1, on the reverse strand, counting down.
TGTAGTCGAAAATTCAAAAGTATTGCCAAAATATCCTTTTGTAATTTAGGTCCTGTCATCAACACGTCATTCAGTGAAATATTATTAGAACATTTTGCGCTTGCATCGAAAACTATTCGAACTTTTGTTGTGGTACTGTCTGGTTTGAAAACACAAGTATGTGGTATATAATAAGAAGGAACTTTAGATAATTCGGATTCCGGAATCGTTTCCATGTAATTGCACTCTATGTATTCCTTAAAAATTTTGGAATATTCATTATATAAATTTCGATTGCGGGCCAATCTCCTTTCGAGGCTGTAAAAACGTCGAAGAGCTATATCTCTAGAATTCTCAAAATTCACGACTGCGGATTCTTTGAATGGGAGGGACACCATGTATCGTCCGGTCTCCGTGCGAGTTTCGACGAAATCGTTTCTTCACAAGGTATTCTTCGATTTCCCAAAATCGCTTCACGTATTCTCTAGTTGATATTTCTACAATGTTCAAAAATGAATTAATTACTTTTTGATGTGTAGCTGCAACTTTTCCAAATAAAATCCAACCAAAAGTGGTATTAAACGCACTGGGTAAATTTTCATTACCAACACTACGGCCGTCCAAAAGAATTTTCTGGAATATTTCAGCGCCTAAAAGTAGATCAGTCGGTGCGGGTTTCGAGAACTGTGGGTCAGCCAAAGTAACGTTTTTTATGTGACTCCAAGTAAATGTATCAAACTTAAAAGTAGGCATATCTGAACAAATGTTATCAAGAATTATTGCTTCAAAAGTTAAAATCGGATGCGTCGCTCCGGTCGGCTGAACAGTACAGCTAACCTTGCCAAGCGATGCCTGAGCGGTCATATTTCCGAGCCCTTGTACAGCAACAGCTGATTTGAACGGTTTCAAACCTAAACGATGCAGGAAGCGTTTGGAAATAAAATTTGCTTGCGATCCACTATCCACTAATGCTCTTACCACCTGGAAATTACCACGACAATCTAAAATTCTCAATTTAACGGTAGCCAATAAGACATTGTGTTGCTGTGAAAGATTCGCACTAAGTGCTGCAGGGCCGGTTTCAGGAATAGAAGTTTGCGGAGTTTCTTCAATTCGAAGGACTGAATCGGAAGAACCATCATTATTAGAATTTGATGATGAAGCTGAAATATTTTGCGGTCTGTCAAAATGTAAAGTTGAGTGGTGATAAGTAGATTGGCAATAATTGCAAGTACGAGATGAAGAACATTTTGACTTGGAATGAGTATGACTTAGGCAATTTGTGCACCAATGGTTTTGTTTAACAATATTATATCTTTCTCTAGGAGATTTTCCCAGGAATGAAGGACATTTATATAAAGCATGTTCAGATTTACAGAGTGGACATAGCCTTTTACTCGAATATGCCTGCGGATTTGCGGCAAACAAAGTGGTATTTCGAAAACTAGAAAGATTAGGATTCGTGCGGTTCATGTTAGATATATTACAAGTATTATGAGTTTTGGGTTTCATACGGATAGAATTCAATGAAAGTGATTCGAACGCATTACACTGATTTGTTAAATAATCTATCATGTCAGTGAAATTAGGATTGGTAATCGATTTTGAACTGAGTTCTAATTCATAGCGGGCCACCGTAGTGGAGTCGAGTCTTTTCAAAAGCATATGACAAAGGATGAAATCCCATTGATCTACAGGATAGGATAAATTGCGGAGAGCGGCAACGTTTTCCGAAAATGTATCAATAATTTTCCTAAGCAAAGGCGGGTTTTCAATTGACATGCGCGGACTACACTCAATTTCGCTCCAGTGAGCATTTGCTAAAAGACGCGGGTTTGAATATCTTTTTGTGATTGCATTATAAGCTACTAAATAATTGCTTGAAATAAGCGGTGTGCACGAAATCAACGTTTTTGGCGGCCCCTCCAATACAGAATATAAGTGGGCAAACTTTTCAATGCTAGAAAGAGACACATTATTGTGCACAAGAACGTTATAAAGATCAATGAATGGAGTGAACGCCTTTATGTCCCCATTGAAAGTTGGCAACTTCATTTCAGGAAGTTTTACTCTGGGTGCGGAGGGAGCAATAATTTGTCCAACCTGAGTTTGTGGAACCTCTTCAAATAAATCAGCATGAATTGCTTGAACTGAAAATAAATCCTTATCAAATGCGGTGCGGACAGATTCTTCAGTATCCAACATATCTGTGGTTAGATCTTTCAACGAACTTAAGTTACTGATAATGTTAGACTGATGATCATTGAAATTCGATTCAATTTCCTTTAAAACTTTGAATCGTTGCCGAAACTCAGAATGAGCTTTACTATTTATAACGGCTATTTCAGCTACCTCTTTCAGTTCTGACATTCTCTTTATTTCAGTATTTCGAAGAGCTTTCAATTTTTTGATCTTATCAGCCATTTTGTGAAACTAATCAAATAACTGATAAATTGAAATAAATACACAAAAACCACTGTACCCAAGAACGGACCTGGCAACTTTTTATCGCAAAAAAAGGATACAAATTCCTACCTACAATTGTTTCACCAGCTTAATACCGGTGACCTTTATTCTTTATATATAAGTATTTTCATATGGTCGAAGCAATTCCCCTTAATTTTCAAATATATATATCATTTCGCGTTCATGAAAGCATACTTCCACTTTACGCATGCGCGCGAAGAAAATCAAGCAAGAATTCAGTTTTCTTTCGACACTCCGCTTGGAAACACCCCGCTTTGAAACACTCCGCTTTCAAGATATACGTCTCACCGCTATAGTGTTAAAAGGAAGGCATTGTCACGTGTGTGATAACCCACTTTTCGTATATGGGTTATATGGGTATATGGGTTGTTTCTTCAAAAACTGGAAAAAATGGTCGAAGCAATTCTTCGTATTTAAATGAATAAATGAAAAAACCAATAATCCAGGGGATTCTTGGCTCAGAAGGACCAAAAATGTGGCGGTAAAAATGAAAAAAAATAAAAATAATAGTTTTCAACAAAAGATGGGTCAGGAATAAGGGGAAACCTTAACATTCTCCCCACCTTTTGTTGAAGGCTTTCAACAAAACTAATTCTGTGGAAGGAGACACAATTTATTAATTGGTCTCTTATAGGTACCACTACTGGTTTTCACTGTAGCAACGCGAGCTACTTTGTCTAATCCAGGGTGAAGTTCCACAACTCTGGCCATACGCCACTGTAAAGGCGATAAATTATCTTGCTTTATAATGACGAGATCGTCAACTTTCAAGGGATGATCAGGATCATTCCATTTGTGTTTCTGCTGCAAATTAGTTAAATATTCTAAATGCCACCTGGACCAGAAACAGGATTTCATCCTTTGTAATAACTCCCATCGTCCCAAAGAGTTCAGTTTTAGATGACTGAAATCAGGATCTGGAAGACAAGTTAAAGGTTCTAACGTTAAAAAATGCCCCGGAGTCAGAACCGACAAATCACTTGGATCAGAACTCAGCGGGCAAAGCGGTCTAGAATTCAATATAGCCTCAATTTGAGTTATAACTGTATACAATTCTTCGTACGTGAGAATTTGCGAACCGATAACTCTAGCAAAATGTGTTTTGAATGATTTAACACCTGCTTCAACTAAGCCGGAAAAATGGCTGCCTGTCGGGGTGAAATGACCAAACTAACTTTTCATTATCTGCGGCATTTTTCATAATTTCATTAATATATTTATTTGCACCAACAAAATTTTTACCACAATCACTAAAAATGTATGAGCAGCGGCCTCGCCTTGCCATGAACCTGCGTAAACCAGCCAGAAATGCCTCGGTTGTCATGTCTGAAATAAGTTCCAAATGTATGGCTTTAGTTGCAAAACAAATAAAAACGCAGACATAAGATTTAACCGTCTTTGCCCCGCGGATTTTGCCCAACGTAATGAAAAATGGGCCACAAAAATCAACAGCAACTACTGAAAAAGCTTTTACCTGTGAAACTCGGTTTGCGGGGAGATTGCCCATAGGGGGTTGTAGGCTTCGCGGATTGAGGCGCCAACATCGGAAGCATTTGTCCAACACTTTTCGGATGGTGCGACGCGGGGATAATATCCAAAAATTTTGTAATAAAAGAAAATGCAACGTCTGCAGTCCGGGATGCAGGTGAAGTTTATGAGTATATTCTATTATTAAATCAGTGAGTCTATTCGAACGTGGTAGAAGAAGAGGGTGTTTTTTATCATATTCTAAAAGCGAGTTGTGTAACCTTCCACCCACTCGCAATAAACCTTTGTGGTCTATAAAAATACTGAGTTTTCTCAAATACTTAGGAAGCGGTTTATTATTTTTTAATCTAGAAATTTCATCTTCGAATACAGAATACTGAGTGAATTTAACAAGAACAAGTAAAGCCTCGTGTAACTCAGTATCACTGAAACAAGAACCAATTAGTTTATTCAGCGGATGTCTCAAATTAAAATGAAATCTTCTGATGTATGCTATGATTCTCTGGATTTTCTCTAGAGAAGAAAAATTTTGTAGAATATTCTGCAATGAATCTACATCAGTGAATGCTACAAGCACCGTTTTGCGCTCTTGACAATCGAAGCTGTGAGATTCTAATTTGAATTTTTGGATGGGCCAATCGGTTTCGGGTTTCTGTAACCAAAATGGGCCTCCCCACCATAGCGGATGATTTAACTAATTCTCCGGGAAGGAGGCCGCGGGAGGAACAATCAGCGGGATTATCTTTGGAAGATACATGACGCCACCACTCAGGAGAAACTTTATTTTGTATCATAGATATCCGATTAGCAATAAAAGTTTTGAACTTGTTTGGATCTGACTTTACCCACTGTAAAACAATTGACGAATCCGTCCAAGTATATATTTGATCGAATCTGACTCTTTCGGAATAAATCTCCAAAACGTAAGAGACTAACCTTGACAACAAAAGGGCAGCAGATAACTCTATCCTAGGAATAGATAATAATTTGGTAGGAGTAACTTTAGATTTTGCACTCAAAAGAGATACAAAAATGCGGTTATCTTTTTTTACTCTGACGTACAGACAAGACGCATATGCGTTCTGTGAGCCATCACAAAAGGCATGTAATTCACAACGGGTGAAATCTTGGAATGGAATGAGACGGGGAATTCCAATCTTCGATATTTCTGGTAGTTGACTTTTATATAATGTCCATTTTTTATAATTTGGTTGGGAGGAGCTCATCCCAACCAACACCCTGTAACCATAATTCTTTCATTATCAGTTTTGCAAACAGTGTGATTGGTGATAGAAACCCAAGAGGGTCGAATATTCGACTAAGTTCGGATAATATATTACGTTTAGTAAGCGGTTCCTCTAATAAATTAACAGAAAAAAAGAAAACATCTGAAGAAGGAGTCCATTTTAACCCCAAGACTTTAATGGTTGACTCATTTTCTTTATCCATCGAATATGATTGATCATACAAATAATCTTTAGGTAAATTTTCTAAAAACTCAACATTATTACTCGACCACTTCTTGAGATGAAACCACCACTTTTACATAATGAAATCAATTGACTTTGTACTGCAAGTGATTCGTCCAAAGAATCACATCCACCAATGACGTCATCTACATAAATATTATGGGACAGCAAAAGTTGCGACGCTAGTGGATAGTTTGGTTTTTCATCGTCAGCCAATTTTGCCAACGTGCGGAGGGAAAGCCAAGGACTACTGGCTACCCCAAAAGACACCGTACGTAAACGATATTCAAGCAGCGGTTCATTTGGAGAAAATCTCCAAAAAATTCTTTGAAAATCTCTATCAGCGGTTCGGAGCAAAATTTGAAGATACATACGGCTAATATCTGCGGTAAATGCAATGAGATGTAGTCGAAAATTCAAAAGTATTGCCAAAATATCCTTTTGTAATTTAGGTCCTGTCATCAACACGTCATTCAGTGAAATATTATTAGAACATTTTGCGCTTGCATCGAAAACTATTCGAACTTTTGTTGTGGTACTGTCTGGTTTGAAAACACAAGTATGTGGTATATAATAAGAAGGAACTTTAGATAATTCGGATTCCGGAATCGTTTCCATGTAATTGCACTCTATGTATTCCTTAAAAATTTTGGAATATTCATTATATAAATTTCGATTGCGGGCCAATCTCCTTTCGAGGCTGTAAAACGTCGAAGAGCTATATCTCTAGAATTCTCAAAATTCACGACTGCGGATTCTTTGAATGGGAGGGACACCATGTATCGTCCGGTCTCCGTGCGAGTTGTAGTGTCCAAAATAATTGTTCACATTTTTATCCTCGACAGAAATCGTTTCTTCACAAGGTATCTCTTCGATTTCCCAAAATCGCTTCAGCGTATTCTCTAGTTGAGATATTTCTACAATGTTCAAAAATGAACTAATTACTTTTTGATGTGTAGCTGCAACTTTTCCAAATAAAATCCAACCAAAAGTGGTATTAAACGCACTGGGTAAATTTTCATTACCAACACTACGGCCGTCCAAAAGAATTTTCTGAAATATTTCAGCGCCTAAAAGTAGATCAATCGGTGCGGGTTTCGAGAACTGTGGGTCAGCCAAAGTAACGTTTTTTATGTGACTCCAAGTAAATGTATCAAACTTAAAAGTAGGCATATCTGAACAAATGTTATCAAGAATTATTGCTTCAAAAGTTAAAATCGGATGCGTCGCTCCGGTCGGCTGAACAGTACAGCTAACCTTGCCAAGCGATGCCTGAGCGGTCATATTTCCGAGCCCTTGTACAGCAACAGCTGATTTGAACGGTTTCAAACCTAAACGATGCAGGAATCGTTTGGAAATAAAATTTGCTTGCGATCCACTATCCACTAATGCTCTTACCACCTGGAAATTACACGACAATCTAAAATTCTCAATTTAACGGTAGCCAATAAGACATTGTGTTGCTGTGAAAGATTCGCACTAAGTGCTGCAGGGCCGGTTTCAGGAATAGAAGTTTGCGGAGTTTCTTCAATTCGAAGGACTGAATCGGAAGAACCATCATTATTAGAATTTGATGATGAAGCTGAAATATTTTGCGGTCTGTCAAAATGTAAAGTTGAGTGGTGATAAGTAGATTGGCAATAATTGCAAGTACGAGATGAAGAACATTTTGACTTGGAATGAGTATGACTTAAGCAATTTGTGCACCAATGGTTTTGTTTAACAATATTATATCTTTCTCTAGGAGATTTTCCCAGGAATGAAGGACATTTATATAAAGCATGTTCAGATTTACAGAGTGGACATAGCCTTTTACTCGAATATGCCTGCGGATTTGCGGCAAACAAAGTGGTATTTCGAAAACTAGAAAGATTAGGATTCGTGCGGTTCATGTTAGATATATTACAAGTATTATGAGTTTTGGGTTTCATACGGATAGAATTCAATGAAAGTGATTCGAACGCATTACACTGATTTGTTAAATAATCTATCATGTCAGTGAAATTAGGATTGGTAATCGATTTTGAACTGAGTTCTAATTCATAGCGGGCCACCGTAGTGGAGTCGAGTCTTTTCAAAAGCATATGACAAAGGATGAAATCCCATTGATCTACAGGATAGGATAAATTGCGGAGAGCGGCAACGTTTTCCGAAAATGTATCAATAATTTTCCTAAGCAAAGGCGGGTTTTCAATTGACATGCGCGGACTACACTCAATTTCGCTCCAGTGAGCATTTGCTAAAAGACGCGGGTTTGAATATCTTTTTGTGATTGCATTATAAGCTACTAAATAATTGCTTGAAATAAGCGGTGTGCACGAAATCAACGTTTTGGCGGCCCTCCAATACAGAATGCAAGTGGGCAAACTTTTCAATGCTAGAAAGAGACACATTATTGTGCAGAAGAACGTTATAAGGATCAATGTATGGAAGTGAACGCTTTTATGTCCCCATTGAAAGTTGGCAATTTCATTTCATGAAGTTGTCCTCTTGGTGCGTAGGTAGCAATAATTTGTTCAACCTGCGTTCTGTGGAACCTCTTCAAATAAATCAGCATGAATTGCTTGAACTGAAAATAAATCCTTATCAAATGCGGTGCGGACAGATTCTTCAGTATCCAACATATCTGTGGTTAGATCTTTCAACGAACTTAAGTTACTGATAATGTTAGACTGATGATCATTGAAATTCGATTCAATTTCCTTTAAAACTTTGAATCGTTGCCGAAACTCAGAATGAGCTTTACTATTTATAACGGCTATTTCAGCTACCTCTTTCAGTTCTGACATTCTCTTTATTTCAGTATTTCGAAGAGCTTTCAATTTTTGATCTTATCAGCCATTTTGTGAAACTAATCAAATAACTGATAAATTGAAATAAATACACAAAAACCACTGTACCCAAGAACGGACCTGGCAACTTTTTATCGCAAAAAAAGGATACAAATTCCTACCTACAATTGTTTCACCAGCTGAATACCGGTGACCTTGAATTTATATTTTGAAAAAATGGTCGAAGCAATTCTTCGTATTTAAATGAATAAATGAAAAAACCAATAATCCAGGGGATTCTTGGCTCAGAAGGACCAAAAATGTGGCGGTAAAAATGAAAAATATGAAAAATATGAAATTTGCTGGTTCAAATGGATTGTTGAACGATTTAAAATCGAGAAAGAACTTCCACCTACCTCTGGTGCCTAGATGGATGGATTTTCCTCCTTCCTTCAGGAATCTTGTGTTTAAATTACGAAAAGTGGGTTATCACACACGTGACAATGCCTTCCTTTTAACACTATAGCGGTGAGACGGAAACTTGAAGAACCAAAATGTTTTCCGTTTTTAACTAAACTGGCGAGACGTATATCTTGAAAGCGGAGTGTTTCAAAGCGGGGTGTTTCCAAGCGGAGTGTCGAAAGAAAACTGAATTCTTGCTTGATTTTCTTCGCGCGCATGCGTAAAGTGGAAGTATGCTTTCATGAACGCGAAATGATATATATATTTGAAAATTAAGGGGAATTGCTTCGACCATATGAAAATACTTATATATAAAGAATAAAAAAAAAAAAAAAATAGTTTTCAACAAAAGATGGGTCAGGAATAAGGGGAAACCTTAACACAGTATGCATGAGAGTGTGGTACATGACCTTCGAACTAGCATCAGCGTCACAGCTCACTTTTCATATTCTTCAATCACCCTAACCACTGCGATGATTCATCAATGGGGGGGGTGTGCACGGCTTTCGAGCCAACATCAACGTCACAGGTCTATTGATTTTTCAGTGTCTTCGATAACTCTGCGACGATTCAAGGCAATTTGCATGACCTTGGACACTGCGTAATAGGACTATTGATTTTTTCTAGTATGTGTATTATGAAATCAAATCAAGTGAGAGGGGAGCACATATTGACTTGCATGTTGAATGAGAGAGTCATTCCATGTAGGTTGAAGTTTGGTAGATTTGGAAAATGGGCACAATTTTTTTTCCAAATTTGTCCTTGATTCTTGATGTGTTGCAAGATTGGTTGGAATGTTTTATTCGATAACACTCAGTGTGGTGGGGTTTATTCCTTATAAAATGTGTGCGTGAATTCGTTGTTAATCAGAAGTTGAATTATAGTCAACAAAAGAACTACATCAGCTAGAAGTCAATTTAGTGATTGCATTTTTATCAGTGGAAACGTATCTTCATAAATTCGCTATGTCTCTTGCGAAAATAGATTTGGAAAAAATTAATTCCTCAATTATTGGTGCGGGGAGCCAAAAACATGAAATTTTAGAACAACGAACATTGTCATCATTTCCAATTAATCAAGGATGATAATAATATTCTATTCAAATCTTGGCTAACCAAAAATATTTCAGATCAATTTGATTTGGACAGTGTCAAATGTATAAATAATTCCAATGGTTCGTATACAATAAAATATTTAGGGCAAAGTGTTCAAGAGTCATCTAGTTCGAGGACTCGAACTCTTGTCGAATTCAATTTCATTGAATAAAAATAATTTTTTTCGTTAGAATATAGTGATTTATGTAGAGATAGTTCCTCAATAAAAAAATGCATTCAACAGCTCTTCATTGGAATATTTCTCCAAGCAAATTATTTTAAATTCTTTTTGATATTAATAAATGTTTTAA
>JAFIRS010005281.1:0-61121 GCA_018342105.1 Gonioctena quinquepunctata | reverse complement strand
TGTTTTGGGGCGCCGGTACACTCGTAAATTTTCCTTACTACCTCGCAGGCTCACCGGTATGGCCCTTTTCCCTCCTCGGTATCTCCCGGGGCACTAACTCGCGTGGTGATGGTTCTCGGCCAAACGGTTCTGTTTCCCCCAAAGTGGAAGGGCCCAGGAAATTTTTCCCCTCTCTCTTTACCTTGCCGGCGGCCCTTTAAAACTTGGGGATCTTATTTTATTAACGGAATGACGTCAGGAAGCGGGCGTTACGAGGGGGGCTTTGGTTCGGAACTCACCTGGTATCGTCCACTATTCGGGTTTTTCCCTTCTTCGCTCGTATTGGTCGGCCGTGGTACCCCTTTCGGCTCGGTGATCAACTAACCCTTAAAAAATCGCTGCCCGGAATATTCGTCGGTTTCCTTTCCTCGAGCTGTGTCCCTCCACAATTATGCCGCTTCGATTTGTGGACTTTGAAAGTTCTGCTACAAATTATAATTTGTATATTTACCCAGGTGTAACGTCAAAAAGGGCTCCCGGTGCGACCCGAGGAGCAGACGGCCCTGGTTCCCCCGCTTCTGCCGGGGAAACTAAATATCCCGCGACGTTTTTGCCAATACCGATCGATGTTGTTTCAATCATTCGTTCCGATCCGCTGGCGCGCGCAATTACCAATCGCCGTACTTTAAACCCGCCGCGATCGGCGTGATCTACGGAGGGTATGTAGCCCTTTTATCGGGTTAGGGGTGATTCCCGGATTTATCACGAACATGAAAGGTATTTTTAGACCTAATTACTGATGGTGTGAATTTTTTGCAAGGGCTTTTGGGTGTAGAAATCCGGAAAATAGTGGCTTCGTCCACGATTATAGTTCCCCTTTTTGGGTTTCCTAATACTTATCTTTATCTGTTTGACGCTGGAAAATGTTTTTTTTTTAATACATTTGAGTAGCCTGTTGGAAATCTTACATTTTTTTTTTTCCTAATAGGCTTCTTTTGGACTTTTAAATATTCTTTGGTGATAGGCTTATTTTAAACATTAAATTTTCCCATTTTCTTAAAAAAACCAGGTTTACATTTTTTTCTTTCTGGATAATGGAAGTTCTGTTTTTTGGAGGACATTCTTCAAGTTCTCTTTTGAAGAGATTCTTGAAGTTCTTTTTTTTTAAAAAAAAGGTTTGCCTGCTATCAACTTCGTCTAGTCGGACAATTTTCCCCCGGTGGTTTTTTTTAGCAGAACTTTCCAGTGGGGTTCTTTGAAAATAATATTATTATTATGTTTTGTCGACGGTTGCAGTATTTTCTCAAACTGATAAAAAATTTTTTTTTTTTCCTTCATTAATTTTAAATATTTTGAATTTTCCCAAATTATTTTTTGGGAAAAGGAAAGTTTCAATGAAAAATTTTCATTCCCCAAAAAGGGGAAACAAATCAAAGAACAACGGGGTTTATGCGGAAGGCGACGGCAAAACGTATTCAATCTTTCAATTCAATAATACATTAAAAAATCCACCTTTCCAATTGTTATCCCAAACCCGTATGGATAAAAACAATTATCCCCAATTCCACGGGAAACCCTTTTTTTTCATAAGGGGAAAAAATTTTCCAAATGGACTTTCTGGCCCGGGAAATTAAACAAACAGAATGTTCTGGCAGTATAAAAAATCTCAAAACTTTCTAAAATTTTCCCTGAAAAAATCGCCCAAAATGTTGGGATAAACTTTTTCCCCCCCTTTCCCCGAAATCCATTGAGCTTAGAAGGGGGCCATTTTTGATCCTACCAGGGGAAATTTTAAACCAAAAACAAAAACAGAAAGAAATTTTTTTTTTAAAAAGTAATTGAAATTTTTTTTTGAAATCTTAAAAAAAGTCCCGATTCATATTCATTCGGACTCATCACATATGGAGAATAAGATTGGTCAGGCAACTCAATATACACGATCCCAATATTAACATGTTGTTTAATAAAATAGATGGTCGCAGGAAAAAAAAACGTACTGTTATGCCATCTAATTACAGAAATGCATTTAGAATAATTCCAAAAGAAACCATTGTATACCAGATGTAAAAAGGCTCATCTAGGGGGAAGCAAAACAAAGATTATTGATTGCTCCCCCGTTACAGTCACAGCTAGATAAGAAAACCCAGTTTTATTTACTCCAAAGCATATCCATAATTCTAACCCGTCCAAAGTCGATAACACAAACAGGGCCATTAAAACCTCGATAAACGCCAGTAACACCCGCCCGCATCATTAATGGACGAAAAACTAACTATAAATCACCGGGAATGGGCTCCGGAAATTCATAAACACACTTGTTGGTCATTAATTCAGCGATTACCCGGGCCATCATAAACCGTCATTCAGTAAAAAAGGGTATCAATTATAAGCAGAGATAAGCAAAACGCGGGTAGTCATAAACATATCCAGCAAAACAAGGCCCTTATCAGTTTTACGAGTCACCTCGTTATCTGCCACAACAACCTAAGTCCCACCTACTGCTCCGTGTGGAAGATCTTATAAAAGCGTAGAGTTTCATGTCAACAATATTCGATTCGGTGTTCTACAAAGTGAATCCAAGAACATGTAACCTCAAAGTAAGGTTAGAATTCAAAGTTAGTTTCAAAGCAGTATCCCATTCAGTAATCACTTCTATTAGACGAAAATATTTCGGAGACATGTCATTCTCAAAGTGCGGTATAAAAGGCCGTCGAATTACAGTATCTTACAATATTAATGAGGTTTCCCAATCAGTGTAGTTAACTTCAGCAAACATAGAAACTCAATTAAAATCAAGTATTGAAGCTCCTCAAAGTAAAACACGAGTGAACAATTATAGTTTCCATAAATTGTCAAGTTTCCAAAACAGAGATAATACAGCAGGATTCCGCATTTCAATGGTTCACGATCACTTAGAAAACCTTAACTGTATACGAATATACCGGGCGAATTAATTAGACTAACCGATTGACGCGGAAGAAAACGCAGTAATAATAAATTCAAATCTAATTGCCGTTTAAACTTCTCCAGTGAATAAGTGTTAAACAGGGTGGAGTCTCATGTTTGTTTTCTGTATTTATGTTTATGGCAAAACTCAACCTTTCAAATGTGTATGTGACTATAAAGTATCTCAATAGTTTCAAGATTACAAAGATCTCAAAGAGAATTATTGTTGGCTGTTTGCTGAATTGATTTCAAGATTGTTCGTCTAGTAAAATTAGTTCTATTGTGTAGCCAACTGCAGAATTATCTGCCAATACGCTGCATTAGTTTTCTCATTGTGAATAGATTTCCTATCATTCGTCCATAGACGATTGAAGGTAATGTGAGAAGTTTTATTAAATATATATATACATTCTTACATTTTATGAGTGCATTCTTTATTATTTTCTTTTATGAATAACCTTTCGAATCTTTCTACAGACGGTAGTATTTCCTGAATAAACAGCCCATGTTCCGGTATTTAAGAGAAATGAACTCAGATCTGAGCGCTCAGACCTAGTTTCAGTATCGACCTCTTCAGACAGTCGGTGCTCTTAATACTGTTTTCCAACCTAACGAATAATGTCTGGTATTATAGGTGTGGTGGGTTAATTCTCAACACCCTGTATAGCCAAAGATACAACATTGATGTCAGTGTGTGCGAGTAATAATTAAGGAAATACATTAACGCATATATGATATTTTCCACAGAAAAAAAAATTGAATTTGAATTTTTTTTAATAAATATTATTTTTTTTATTTTTACAAATGAAGTGTCAGTGGAAAAAGACTAATTTGAACAGAAGTAAATGAGTAGAAAAATTGTGAAAATAGTTTAGTATAATATCGTTGTTGTTTGCAAGCACGATATTGGGAAAATAAATATATATGAAGCGTTTATACCGATCAAAGAAACTCAGGAAGTATTCGAAAAGGCAATTGAAGTTTATTTGCAATCAATGGAGATTTTATCAAAATAATTAAATCATGGACTCAGACAACAGTGCCGTGGGTTAGATATAACCAAATTAGTATCACTTTGGATAATATTCCTTTTTTATAATGGTACCACAGAAATCAAAGATTTTATTCGTGAAATTGAGGGATTTGGCTGTAGCAAAATGGACAGACAGTCAAATAAGTTCTATAGTTAGATTAAAACTAGAAGGCATCGCTAGATTATTTATTGAAGGCAGAATATAGCTTACAAAATACCGACAACTGGCAGAAGTAATTAAAAGGAATTATTGAAGCGGTTTAGCAAATTAAATTACCTGGAGAAGCACAAAAAGAATTTTTGAATTGTTATCAGAAAACAGATAGAATCAGTTAGAATTTTTTCATAAGATTAAAATATGTGCATCAAGATAAGGCACCTCACGGGAAATAATAGAATTGACAATGTATTAGAGCAAAAAATACGAAGCAAGATTTATTGGTACAATTTGCCATTGGATTGTTAGATCCTGTTAGAGAAAAAGTGTTATCTGAAAGTCCTGTCAGTTTAGAAGAAGCCATCAAATTAGCAGAAAAGGAAGGAATGAATTGAGCAAATTACGAATACACCGAATATGAATTTTAGAACTTTCAATGCGAATATATATTGTGCACACATTGCTAATAGAAAAGGTCACACAGCAGGAGATTGTTATATGAAAATTGCGTATGCCTAACATGTCAAAATTCGGACATATGTCATATCGTTGCCCAAATAGGAATATTTTTTCAAAATAAGAGATTGAATGATTCAGGAAAATGGTTTTCCAACTACGCTAAGGAAAAACGATTTAAAAATATGGAAAATGAATAAATATAGAAAAAAATTTTTCCCTAACAATTCGAAAGAAAATAGATTTCAATCTCATAGAAGCAGGAATGAACGAGGAAATATTAGGAGAATAAATTACAGACAGCAAATAGGAATAGTTATGGAAATGACCGAAAATGGAAAAGTATGGAAAAAGGCAAAATATAACAGGAATTTAAATGGAATGGCGGCTTCAAAAAGGGCCTCAGATGAGGCTCCCTGAAAACTATTTAAATGTGAGGGCAAGAGGAAAATATACTAACGACGAGGAACAGAAAAATGTAATTAATTTGGAAGTAGCAGGAATTTTGAGGCATATATCCATAGATCGGAGATCCCAAGTGTCAATGGTTCATATAAATATTGTTAGAGGTATGAAATTGAATTATGATTTGCCGTATCACCTCAGAAATGGACAAGGAAATGTCACTCATTATATTGGCTCGGTTATATTGCCAATCAAAGTAAAGGAAGGAAAAATTCTGAAACATAAATTCTTTATAGTTGAAAATGATCACCGTATTACTGAAATAACACTGGGATTAGATTTTTTACGAAAACATAACGTGCAAATTGATTGGAGAGAAAATCAAATGTATTTATCAGGGGAAATTATCGAGTTGAAAAAGAAAATCCAACACATATGCCAAACGAATCGAAATGACGAACAGAGAGAGTTGCAAAAGAGATTTGAAGAGGTAGAAAAACGATTAAGAGATGTCACGAGCATGACGAACGATTGGATGAATTCTGTAAAAACTAGAATTGAAGAGGAGGGCGCCCTTAAAATCAATCCGCGAAGTATTCCTAAACAGAGTTTCATGCCAAGAAACGAGACCTGCAGACTCGAATCGAATAGAGATATCAGGGACCGGTGATTTAATTGTGACACCAGGTTTCGAAAAAACAGTTTTTTGAAGAATATGGAAAATCGTCTGGAAAAAGCGAAAATCAAGACAAGCGTTTGAAAAGGAACAAGGCATTGATGATTTGAATGCGACATCATGTCCAAGAAAGAGAGAAGAGATGAATCTAGAAAAGTGCCACCTATGGAAAATGGAAAAAACCGACGCACCCTGTACATTAGGACCGATAGTCACACGTGACAGTCGACAAGTGGGAATGCATACGTATAGGTACGAGCATTTCCTGCCTAAAGAAACGGAGAGATGTAACGGAACATTGCCCATACAGCACTACAGCGAGGATGAAGAAAATTATAGTCAGAAAATGGAAAAAGTTGGTATGAAAGTTTTTGAAAGTGAAAATATTCCCGCAAGTAGCCAGACATATTCAGGGAGAACGGAAATTGCAACAGTTAATGCATCAAGGAATCAAAGGAAGGTGATCGATGTATAAAATAGGAAATCATTGGAAGATAGTTTGAGAGATAGATACAAATCACCCAAGGGAGATGCTCTATCCACCAGGAAGTTGGAATCTCCAAGCACCTAGGAATGACAGTCACCAAAGATAAGATTTTTCTACAGTCGTAAATCAGAAGGATGAAAATTTCTTGCCTAAGGATAAAATTTCTCCCGTTCAGATTTTTGAATGTATGTAAAGTTCAAGCAAAAGTATAGGATCTCCGAAGATACGAAATTACGAAGTATTGCAGAAAATGGATTTTTAACCCCGAGAAAACGAGGTATAGGAGAAGTTTTCGATATGGATACGAAAGTAAAGAAAGAAATAAACCCCGAAGTGGAAAGAATTAGAGCCTTAGCCAGACAGAAAGGAAAATCTAATTTAAAAAAGACATCGCACGTTAATTTTGAAATCCAACCAGTGGGAGAAACAAAAAGTCAAATAATACCCGCTGATCGATTCAACACGTACATGATTGAAAGCCGTCGACAAGCGACACAAGAAAATGAGGTAAAATTAGATCAAGTTCTAGTACAAACTAAAAAAAAATATGCCAGATGAATTACCAATAGTTAATGCCGAAAATATAGGAAAATGTCAGCAAAGGAAATGTCCAAAGAAAATGAAGGAAGCATTTCTGAAAATAAATTCCCCTACACAACCCATGACACGCGGCACTGTTCAAATGACACCCATGAAAATTTGTTCAATCAGTTAGATATCAGTAAACAAGAAAATTTTCAGTATGCACCAGAATGTAGGAACGTATATATAGTATTAAATTATTATAGTTTTAGCAGACTGCAAAAGAAAGCAGAAACATTGAAAAATCCCTGAAGGTTAATTTGCCACAGCATAGCTACGATGAACTTGTAAAATTGGAATGAATAAGAATACGAAATGCCTCGATACTTTAATGAAAAACGGAATGAAATTAATTGTATCATAGTACAGGAACAAACTGAAAAAAGATATAAGGAAATCAACTGGAAACGTGAAAAGGACAAATTTATCAACTGTTTTGATGTAAAATAATGACAGTAAATTCCCGGAATATTCAAGCAAAGCTATTTTGAGACGGATATAGTTCATTACAGGTCATAGAAAAAACGAAGAATGGTCGATAGAACTGAAATGAAACACTGTACGGATTACAGTCTATAAAAACAAAAAAAAAAGAAAAAAAAAAACGCGATATGTTATGAAAATTAATGCAAATAGAAACAGTTATAGAATATCGAATCGCCGAGTTACAAAAAAAAGATAAATAATATAATCACGATTTTCGGAAAATGTGTTTACGGATTTAGAGAACATCGCGACAGTTGAAATTGTACAGTACCTAAGTAAAAATAATGATAAAATTTACTAACCGTGCATATATGGGAGGTTTTGATGAGTATGTCGTGGATTTGGAATGTTGAAGCCCAAGAAAATATCTCTGGAAGGCAATAGCAGTGGACAATCCAGCGTGCGAAGCGAAATTATGAGACCAGCATTACGAATTCACAGTATGGCTGAAATTCAAGCACTCCGCACAGAATTCAGTAAACACCATTCACAAAACAAATCACCTGTGTTAATGGTACCGCACAAATAGGAGTCCCAGGAACGAAGATTTTTAAACGAATGAATTACCACCGTTGGACCTCCGAAACCGAATACCATTTACGACATTATGCCAATGAATGCACTTGTCACCGAACCAGAAAACACAGGCTGTGTTATCTGTCTAGCTCCGATACAGACTAATTATCACGGCTCACTGACCCGAAAATCGTATGAAAGGCCTTACAATCCCAAAAAGCCAGATGTCTAGAGAAGATAGATAAGGAACAAATCGTCCCGTACCGCTGATACGTACCCTTACCCAGCGGCGTAGCAGGAAAAATTCCCAGAGGATCCAACGGATAGAGTCAAATTGATGCCCACCGGAATAGAAGTGAGAAAATCCCCTCGTTGAAGAAGGCGAGTACATACCCTTACAGTATGGAAATTACCCCATGGAAGAAAGAGACTTTATTGTGTGTTTGCATGACTATTTGCATGTTATTTTTAAGAAAATTAGAATTAAGTACTGAGCAGTGAGGTTAATAAATCTGAGGATAGATTATAATTATCCTCTAGAAGATGTAAACAGTAATCTATTGTAATTGTCAAAGTAAGACTTATAAAATTTGTCGCTAGAATAGGATTACACTTCAGAAAGTTAAAACATTTTTGCTTATTGTTGGTGAAAGAGATGTTATTCGAAAAAAAAATTGAGTTTGTCAAAGCTTTTTTTTAGAGGGTTGGGTCGAAATGTTATGCCATGTAATTACAGAAATGCATTTAAGAATAATTACCAAGAAGTAACCATTGTATACCGAATGTATAAATGACTCATCTAGGAGAGCAAAACAAAGATTATTGATTGCTACCCGTTACAGTCACAGCTAGATAAGAAAATCAGTTTATTTACTACCGAAAACATATCCATAATTCTAACACCCGTCCAAAGTCGATAACACAAACAGGGCCATTAAAAACCCGATAAACGCCAGTAACACCCGCCCGCATCATTAATGGACGTAAACTAACTTATAAATCACCGGGAATCGACACTCCAGAAATTCATAAACACACTTGTTGGTCATTAATTCAGCGATTACCCGACAGCCATCATAAATACCTGTCATTCAGTAAAAGGGTATCCAATTATAACAGAGATAAGCAAAACGCGGGTAGTCATAAACATATCCAGCAAAACAAGGCCCTTATCAGTTTTACGAGTCACCTCGTTATCTGCCCAAAACAACCTAAGTCCCGCCTACTAGCTCCCGTGTGGAAGATCTTATAAAAGCGTGAGTTTCATGTCAACAATATTCGATTCGGTGTTCTACAGTGAATCCAAGAACATGTAACCTCAAAGTAAGGTTAGAATTCAAGTTAGTTCAAAGCAGTATCCCATTCAGTAATCACTTCTATTAGACGAAAATATTTCGGAGAACATGTCATTCTCAAAAGTGCGGTATAAAAGGCCGTCGAATTACAGTATCTTACAATATTAATGAGAGTTTCCCAATCAGTGTAGTTAACTTCAGCAAACATAGAAACTCAGCCAATTCAAATCAAGTATTGAAGCTCTTAGTAAAAACACGAGTGAACAGTATAGTTTCCACAAATTGTCAAAGCTTCCAAAACAGAGATAATACAACGGGATTCCGCAATTTCAATGGTTCACGATCACTTAGAAAAACCTTAACTGTATACGAATATACCGGGCGAATTAATTAGACTAACCGATTGACGCGGAAGAAAACGCAGTAATAATAAATTCAAATCTAATTGCCGTTTAAAACTACTCCAGTGAATAAGTGTTAAACAGGGTGAGTCTCATGTTTGTTTTTCTGTATTTATGTTTATGGCAAAACTCAACCTTTCCAAATGTGTATGTGACTATAAAGTATCTCAATAGTTTCAAGATTACAAAGATCTCAAAAAGAGAATTATTGTTAGCTGTTTGTGGCAATTGATTTCAAGATTGTTCTTCTAGTAAAATTAGTTCTATTGTGTAGCCAACTGCAGAATTATCTGCCAATACGCTACATTAGTTTTCATTGTATGAATATTGTTGCCTATCATTCGTCCATAGACGATTGAGAGAATGTGTGAAGTTTTATTAAATATATATATACATTCTTTAAAATTTTATGGTGCATTCTTTTATTTATTTTCTTTTATGAATAACCTTTCGAATCTTTCTGAACGGTAGTATTTCCTGAATAAACAGCCCATGTTCCGGTATTTAAGAGAAATGAACTCAGATCTGAGCCGCTCCAGACCTAGTTTCAGTATCGACCTTCTTCAGACAGTCGATTGCTCTTAATACTGTTTTTCCAACCTAACGAATAATGTCTGGTATTACAGGTGTGGTGGGTTAATTCTCAACACCCTGTATAGCCAAGATACAACACGTACATTACTCGCGCGGAAGTGATTTTTCACACTCGTGTGATTGCCGCACTCGGCTTACGCCTCGTGCCACAATTTCCCACTCGGGTGAAAAATTTCACTTTCCGCACTGGTAATGTAATATACTATTACTTAACAAGTGCGGAAAGTAGTACTTTTCCGCACGTGATGGCAGATGCCGTTAAGTGCGGAAAAGACCATTTCCGCATGTGTTAGATATAACATTTTTCCTACGAGTATGATATATTATATCTGAAATGTTTATGGATAAAAACTTTTTAACAAAAAATGAAACCGACGAAATACGGAACTAAAAAGTAAAAAATAAAATAAACCTTCTTAGTCTCAGTAACTAAGCTCCTAAACTAATGTGAGTAACTAATTTTGAGTCGGTGTCAAACAAACAAGCAAATGAATTAGGTAAGGCGTGAAATGATGGCATCGAGTTGCGCGGTGACATTCTGATAATTTTTTTGAAGTAATTTAATGATGTTTGTTGATTGTTTGTTTGGCGCCGTCTCAAAATTAGTTACTTACATTAGTTTAGGAGCTTAGTTACTGAGAGTAGGAAGGTTTATTTAATTTTCTACTTTTCAGTTCCGTATTTCGTCGTTTCAATTTTTTGTTGAAAAGTTGTTATTTTTCAATTTTTTATGGCTAAAATATACTAATTACTACCTACTTGTTTTTTGATTACTTCCAAAATACTTACTTACCCACCTTACTTCAACTATTACCAGTTAAATAATATGATTATCTACTTTTACTATTTGTTGTAATATAAATTATTTTTGTTGTTCTGGTTAGTTTATTTCATTACTTTGTATATCATTCCATCCTCTCATAGAATATAATGGTTTTGACGGATGTGGAACAGAAATAATGTCAGTAGCGATCTGTCATTGTCAAGTATGTGTGTGCCAATGTTCATAAGTGAAAAATCAATTATCCCCTATTTTTCTACCCGTAGGGTATATAATTCCATTCGGAATCTAAATATAAGGTATACCCTATCTATTAAAAAAAGAATCATCCAAATCGAAGAACCCAGTACAACGTTTTGCCTGATAGAATCGGTTAACGGACCAGAATTCAGAGGGTGAGTGATCAATATCCTTCATGTTGCTACCCTTAGGGATGGATTTCATCTTTTCAATTCAAATGGGACCACCTCAAATGGGATCCACTGAAAAAAGAATTATCGGAATCGGACGCCTCAGTAAAAAGTTATGCGTGATCATACATTAAAAAAAATGATGGAAAAAAAATATACGGGTCGACTAGAAAACCTCCCCCTTTTTGGTTTCGTCGGTTAAAAAAAAAGATACCGCAAATAATTTTTATTTATTTTCAATTCAAACTAATTACCATTACTATTAAAATTGAATATGGAATTGGTAGCATTATGCAAATTTCCGATCGGCTCTCCTCAGATGTGTTATGAAAGAAGCTCGTTGAACTTTTGCGCTCAATTATCGGCAGGTGAGGATGCTGCTTCACGAGGAACTGATGTAGATGGGGAGCTGGAGTTTGGTATTGGAGTGTTTCAACGTTTTTTCAGAATATGATGGGCAATCTTCTTCTTATTTTCCAGCAAACCTTCGATGTATAATTTTGCCACAGACGTAGTTTTCCATCCACCGTGCCTTTTAATGTTGGTGATGTTGTTCCCAGAGTTGGCCAACATTGTGGCTGACGACCGCCAGAAACAATGACCGGTGTAATTCTGAGGATTTGTGAGGCCCAAGTACATAGCAATGTTCAATGACATTTTGACAAAAGTATCAATTCCCACACATTGTTCAGTGCATTTTCCTGATTTGAAGAAGAGAAGAAACCGCCGATGCCAGTCAGCAGGACGCATACTGGCATACTTTTTTTATAATGCTAGGTAGCCTGTTCTTTCATTTTCGGGGTCGCAAACCACACATTTACTCATAATGTTGGTTTTTATGTTCGGAATGGTAATAACAAAAACATTTCATCGTCATATTCATCAACTCTTCGCGACGGCACACACCAGCGATTCCTAATATGGTAGCCACCTTCAAGAAGAAGTCGTTGTTCTGAGCATCATTCAAGAATTTATCGATTTCCTGTTTTTCGAAAACCTTCGATTTCTTGGGTTGAAAACCTTCGTTCAGTCTTTTTAGATATGCCGTTAATATGAAATATTTGCATTTGTCGATGTCTTTCTTCAATTTTACAATATGTTTAGGTAATCATTGAGAAATATTTCTTGATAAGTGGTGAAAGTAAACTGAAAATCCCTCTTCTTTCAGTGATAGTGTATTTTTCTCCTTACACCACAACTCAAATGCTACAAATTCTTTCTCGTAACGCCTGCGACACTTTTCTGGAACTGAGTGGCTACTTATAGAATCGGCAGACTCCAAGATTTTTTATGGAAAATCACTTGATAAATCTTCTGAATTGTTAATTTTTCATATCAAATTGGGGATAACAGTCCCTTCATTTGGACACGTACCATCCACTCTGAAAGTATGTGATACCTTTTTTTAAAGACTTCATACATTATACATACCTATATTCAAAAGACACTTTTTTGTACGATTCTACAATTTAATACAGAAACTAATGATCAAAATGAAAACTAAGAAATAAAAGTACACGTTTCGAGAAATTTTAAAGCGAATTAACAAAAAATTAAACCGACGAAAAAATCAACTGAAAAGCAAAAAATAAAATAATTCTCTTTATTCTAAATGATAATTGAGCTCCTAAACTAATGTGAGTAACTAATTTTGAGTCGGCGCCAAACAAACAATTATCGAAGATCGTCATATTACTTTGAAAGAAGTAATCAAAACGCAGCCGTGCATCTCGCCGCCATCATTTTACTCTTTACCTAATTCAATTGCTGGTCAGTAACTCACATTAGTTTAGGAGCTCAATTATCATTGAGACTAAGGAGGTTTATTTTATTTTTTGCTTTTCAGTTGATTTTTTCGTCGGTTTAATTTTTTGTTAAAAAGATTTTATTTTTCCATTTTTTGTTGCTGAAATCTACTAATTACTACCTACTCAATTTCCATTACTTCCAAAATACTTACTTACCTAGCTTACTTCAACTATTAACTATTAAATAATATTATTCTCCATTTTAACTATTTATTGTTATATAATATAAATTAATTTTGAAAGTTCTGGTTAGTTGATTTTGTCACTTTGTATATAATTCCATCTTTTCATAGAATGTAATCATTTTGACGGATGTAGGAGGGTGTGTCAATGTCAACTACATATGTGTGCCAAAGTTCTCAAGTGAAAAATCAATCATCCTCCAGTTTTGTACCCATAGGGGAGGATCATTTAATTCCAAATTGGAATATGATCAACTATGAGGTATACCCTTTCTATTAAAAAAAGAATAATCCAAATCGGAAAACCCACTAGTTATGCCTGATAGAATCGGTTAACGGACCAAAATTCAGATGGTGAACGATCAATATCCTTCATTTTGCTACCCTAGGGATGGATTTTGTTGTTCAATTGGAATGGGACCAACTTCGAAGTACACCCTATCCAATGAAAGAAGAATCATCGGAATCGAACCGCTCTGTGAAAAGTTGTGCGTGATCATACAAAAAAAAAATATATACGCGTCGAATAGAGAACCTCCTTTTTTGGTTTCGTCGGTTAAAAAATAAAGCAATGAAGAATTGAATATCTGTCGAGTTTGGTGAGTCACTAATAATTCTTTCAAATAAGTGAGTTGAGACATAGATAAATTTGGTATCAAAGGAAAACCATTGTTTTGACGCCAATGTTTTGAATTTACTTTCATATCTCATCAGGGCTCAATGGTTTATCCGAATCAAAATTATTCAAATTTCATTAAGATAAAAATCGGACAAAAATTACATTACGAAAACAGAAAATACGGAGAAGAATCATTTTCAAACACAAGCAAACGTATTAGTGTTGACGTTTTTTACTCGGAAAAATATGTGTGAGCCCTAACGATGTATTTAATAAAGTTCGAAACGTTGACGTGGAATCATTTTTTTTAACATTATAATGATCTTATCTCATTGAGAATCCTCTGAATTTTTTATGAATTTACCTTTGACTTGGGCACTGATCGAATTTCTTATGCGAAAAAAGATTATAGTTTCCCCTATTTTGGGTTTCACATAATACATTATCTTTATCTTTTTGACGCTGTAAAATGAATTTTTTTCGAATTTACATTTACGAGTAGCCTTTTGGGTGCATCTTAGATATTTTTTCCCAATAGGCTTCTTTTGGGTACTTCTTGAATATTATTTGGTGATAGGCTTCTTTTCAGCATTACATTTTAGTTTCTTTCCCATTTTCTTTTTTCTCTTAAAACAATCAGGTTTAATTTTTTTTGTGTTCTGAATAATAGGAAGTTCTGTTTGTGGAAGACATTCTTCAAGTTCTGTTTTTGAAAGAGTTTGTTTTTGTGAATATCAAAGGTTTTGCCTGCCATCAACATGTCGTCTAGTCGGACAATTTTCACAGTGTTTGTAGCAGTATTCCATTCATTTCCACAAGTGGGGTTCCCCCTGAAAATTATATTATTATTATATTTTTGTCGACGGTGCACTATTTGTCTAAAACTGATACACATTCATTTTGTTTCCTTCAGTGTACATTCAAATATTTTGGATTTTCCAAATTATTTTTTTAGAAATGTAAGAAGAGTTTCTTATGAATTCTCATTCAAAATAGGAGCAAATCAACGAACAACGAGAGATTGTTGCGGAAGGCGACCGGCAAAATGTATTCAATCTTTCAATTCAATAATACATCAAATAATACCGACCTTACCAATTGTTATCCGAACTGTATGGATAAAATCAATTATCACAATTTCAACACCCAGAATAATGATTATTATTTCTCGTAGAAACAATCTTTTTATTTTTCAATGGACTGCTAGCGGAAGTTGAACAAACAGATTGCTTGACAGTATATGAAACTCCAATCTTTCTGAGTTCCAGTGAGAAAAAATCGCTAACAAGTATGTTGGGATAACTTTCACCCACTACAATCCCCAGAAATCACATTGAGCTTAAAAGAGGCCCTTTCCGATACCTACCAGAATTGTAAACAGCAAAACAAAAACAGGAAAAATTAAAATTTTAAAACGTAATCGAAAATATTTTTATACATATTAAAAATAGTCCAGACTCATATTCAGTAGGGACTTTTCCTTCATTTGGACAAGTACTATCCACTCTGGAAGTATGTGATACCTTTTTTCAAAGACTTGCACATTAAAAATACCTATATTCAAAAGTTTTATCCACGATTGTTCCTGTTACTGTATTGATGACTGTTCTGCCACCCAAACATTAGAATGGCTCTTATTGTCTGTTTTCGTTACTTTATTTTATATCGATTGGCTACAACATTGTAACAATTATTGTAATGTTCACAAATAAATTGGTTTGTCAACTCTGAAAAAATTTACTTTTTTGTACGATTCTACAATTTAATACAAAAACTAATAATAAAAATAAAACCCAAAAAATAAGAGTACACGTTTCGAGGAATTTGAAAGCAAAAAAATAAAGCAGTGAATTATTGAATATCTGTTGAGTTTGGTGAGTCACTAATAATTCTTTCAAATTAGTGAGTTGAGACATAGATCAATTTGGTATCAAAGGAAAACCATTGTTTTGACGCCAATGTTTTGAATTTTATTCCATATCTCATCAGGGCTCAATGGTTTATCCGAATCAAAATTATTCAAATTACATTGAGATACAAATCGGACAAAAGATACATTACCAAAACAGAAAATACGGAGAAACAATCATTTTCAAAACACAAGCAATCGTATTAGTGTAAACGTTTTTCACTCGGAAAAATATGTGTAAGCCCTGTAAGCCCATGTACTATTCATTGGGCTGATATTTTGTAATGAATCTTCATCCAAAAACCTGAAAAGTACATTTACATTAGGAAAAAATGCAACCCTGTAAAAAAATATTCAATAAATATCATGTTGGGTGTCCATAATATCTGTTAACAATTTCATATTTATCATTCATAAACAATAGTCTGTTTATTTCATCAAGCGGATGCCAACTCAGCGGTGTTATACCCTCAGGTAAAATGGATGACGAAATGAGACGTACGAACTGGGCGGTTGGATTCAAGAACGGCCAGACAACTCAGCGCTAGCGATAGCCGCTGAAAAACCATTGGAATTCTATTCGCTTAATGTACATTAATGATTAGGAACAGTGTTTCTTACATTTTTGTGAGTATAAGATTTTGTCACAGAAATGAATTTACGCTGTGATGCCATTTTTTGCTAATGAATGATACAAACTCACACAAATATACTGGTCATACTTCATTTGTTTTGGCTTCACATTTGCTGTCTTCATTACCAATATTGGTACTTAATACATATATGGTATTGGCAATATTAATAATAAAGACAGCAAATGTAAACCCAAAACATATGAAGAATGACGATCGCTCTGACTCTTTCTAATCGGCAACGTTGAATTGATGCGCATGCGTGGAAATGGAGGTGTGACATGCATTGGTTGATATTTGGTTGCCAAAACTACATGCTGCCAATATGACAAGGAAAGACATATATAGCCCGACTTCACTTTCATTGCATTGCTCTTATGACCAGTTATCAATATTCGTAGTTAATGAATATATTATCTATTTGGCTTGCTCTATTTGAGAAATTGGCTCAGCACTCCCCCTTACGTAATCCCTTTAAATCATTTGCAACGTTGAGGGCACTCCGCTCCGCGTCGTGCCCTCAAACTCGTTGCGCGTACTTTAAAGGCTCACTTATTCACTTGTATATAATATACTATTTTGTTGATTTATTTGCTTTCAAAAACCTTGTCGTGCGAACTATTCATAAAAGTAGGTAGCAATCAATTTAATTAGCCAATGATTGGTTGGTAAGTGAGAATTTACTAGTGATTTTATTTTTTGCTTTTTAGTTGGTTCTCCTTAATCTGTTTATTTCTAATAGAGCATCGTTATCACAAGGTCTCTTCCTTGTAAGTTTTGAGCTGAGAGAAATCTGACACCCAAAACCAATTTTGAATATAATCTGACCATAATCAGAAAACTCGTCCTCCATCGTGAAGTCGCCATCTTGAAGATATAGATTTTGACGAAAAATTCATTATCTCCGAACTTGAAAACCCCCACATACCAATTTTGAATGAAATCGGACCATAATCACAAAACTCATCCTCCATCTTCGGCCGCCATTTGAATTTATGAATTTGACGAAAAATTCATAATCTCTCACCCCGATACCCCGCATACCAATTTTGAATCGAATTGGACCATAATCACAAAACTCGTCCTCCATCTTGGGGCCGTCATCTTAAATTTATGAATTTTGACAAAAAATTCATAATCTCCGACCCCAAAACCCCCCACATACTAATTTTGAATTGAATCGGACCATAATGTCGTAACTCTTCCGCCATCTTGAACTCATGAATTTGAACAAAAAATTCATAATTTCTGACCCTGATACCAATTTTGAATAAAATCGGAGCATAATTACAAATTTTGTCTGCTATCTTGGAGCCGCCATTTTGTTTTTTTCTCTATAAAAAATTCCATAATGCATTGTTACCGAAAGTATGAACACCTGCCAAATTTCAAATCAATCTGGCGACTAGAAGTCGGTCGTAATTCACTTGCAAGATTTGACCCAACCTAACAAACGAACGAACGAACTAACAAGTGAAACTAAATGAAAGCTCGTAAAAGAGTTTATTTATGCACTACTTACGATTATTTCATACCCTATACACATACGTATATATACAAAATATAAATACTCATATAGAATTTTGAACAATATTCAACTAAAGACCTACTTACAATTATTTTCTACCCTATATAATATTTAATGGAAAAATTATCATTTAGTTGGATTGTATCGCCGTGAAACATATTTCACATAATCGTACTCACTTATTTTTAAACAGTCTAGTAGTGCAATTTGATGTACTGAATTGAAAAAAACGCTTCTTTCACTTTTTTTGTTTTTATAATGAACGGAGTTTGAATGCTTTGAATATTTACGTAAATAATTGATAAAATTGGTTAGCAAAATGAGCGCGAAATGACATGTATTTGTGGTACAATTTAGAAGGAAAAGTCGAACTATCTGCTATATCTACCAGATAGTCAGCCATTGAAGAAAATGCATTTGTATTTGGAATGTTCGCCATAAAATTGTTAACAAAACAGTCACTAACGTTTTCTGGAGAAAGACATGGTAACCCGAAAATGTGTTGGAGCCATTTTGCATGTTTCTGAGCTGTTCATAGGTATTGACTAATCCCAAGTTTTGTGTTTTTCTGCAGCGACTTTGGGTAAGATGAAACGGGCATCTGAAAATTTTAGCACTTGGCCAAACTGACGTACAGCAGCAGTATGTATAGTAATTTCGAAGTCGAGTTTTATCCGGGACGGTTTTAGTGATATATTATTCCCTGTGGAATATATACCTCCGCGTTCGTTTTTCTCATTAATCCCCCCCCCCCCCAAATATTTAATTACCAACAACTAGTTAAGTGATATGCCGCTGACCAGTTGGCCTGTCTGAAGAGGTTGCTTTGAAATCTACCTGTTTCCTTTGCCGCTGAAATTGCCGGTTGACCTTTATTACCCACAGGATTCCACTGCAATATAACCTATAACTGGAATGCCGAAGGAACTTTTCAAGAATGAGCCGTTTTGAATCTCGCGCAGACTTCAAGAAAATCAGGGTGGGAGCATGCGCACTATTATCCGAATCAGGACCAGTCTTGCCTTTGGTAATGAACGACATATCTGAGGAAACAGTGTACAAAACGAATATCTGAATTGGCAGTTTCAGGCGGAAACCAACATTGTTGAAGTGAATTATGGAAAATATGGTAAATGTATAGTATACTCATGCTCCCTAAAATAGTTGTAGGACTTATTTTACGTGAAAAACGCGGCGCTCTCCGTTTCAGAGTTCTTTTTGTTCTAGAACTCGTCATTTTCAAGCACCTTTTTCTCATGCAAAAATCACTCAACAAAATGTCTCCTTTCTATTTTCAGCAGGAACTTCAAACACTAAATCACCCATTTTCGGCATAAACTACAAGCCGACTCTTCAACACGTACATCCAGACCTCTCACACTGACTCAGATTGAGGTTGGGTTGTTGATGATGTGAGGAAAAGCTAGGATGTATGTGTTGAAGATTTTTCTTCGATAGAACCGGCTGTAGTTTGTGCCAACTTGTGCTAAAATGAGTGATTTAGTGTTTGAAGTTTATGCTGGTAAAAAAAAGACATTGTGAGTGATTCTTGCGCGAGAAGACAGTGCTTGAAAATGACGTGTTCTAGAACAAGAAGGTCTCCAATTCGAAAACGGTATGAGAGCGCCGCGAGGAGGAAAAAACACAGAAAAGTCCCATAGCTATTTTCAGGGAGTATAACGTCTATACATTTGCCAAAAGTATTGAATAACGAATTAAATCGAGGTAGTAGAATTTATTTAAAGATTTTTGAATCATCAAATGTTAATTAATATCAATTATGATATTCAAACTGGAGGGTTTCATATCGTTCACAAATTGAAAGTCTTCTATACAAACGAAATGGAGTTTTTCACCTGACGATTCAAAGAAATCACATGTTCTACTACTAAGCTGAGGTTGTCATCAAGAATGTACAGAAACGTTCACTTGTTTATTTTTTCAGTAATCTTAGTAATTAAAGGTGCGACCATTTCCTCAAAATGAATTATATCTCCTCTATCCCACACTACTAGTACTTTATTCTCATTTTGATTGTACTCAATAGACCCAGTTGATTAACTAGGCCTCGAAACATATATATATTTTTTATGAGTTCTTCTAGTATAAGTGTACGTTCATTTCATAAATTTGTAATCAATCAATCTTTGTAATAAGGATTTTAATTCCTGTGATACAATAAAAAAAATCCATAGAATAAAGCACATTATATTTTCAGAGATATTTATTCAGCATAATCAGATACAAACATGATATAATATATATTCTAAGAGCATAATTAACAAAACAACGTACCTGTTCTGAAAATCAATATTCTCTTTGTTGGAAACTTCTTGTTCAAAAATAGATGGCAATGGTACTTCTGCAACCCTAAAAATAATACAAATGTTTCAACTCAAGTAATGAAATATTCTTAATTCTTACCCTAATGTTTAGTTCCGAAGTGTTGACAGAGGCTTTCGAGGACCCAGTTTCAGTCTGGGGACGGCATCATGTTTTAGTCGTTTTTTACCACCAGAAGTTATGAAATCATCAATAATGAAATGTTCTTCACAAATCACATTGCCATGGCTCAATTTCTCAATACTTGGATCTCTACCAATAGCTTTTATCCATGAGCGATATCTTTTTTTAGTTAAACTGAAAATGAATGATGTTAATATAGCTTGGCGTCTATTTTGTATGAGGTTTTGTTATAACTTACCTAAAAAAGGATAAACTAGAATTTTCACTGCAGTTTTTGCATTGTAGCACCATGCACCACTGCCCCATATTGTTTTTAAAAATGTTCAGCAAAATTCACAAACACTAGAACAAACAACAACAACCACATAAGACGAAAATCGAAATCAAAATGACAAACAACAAACAAAGCCAAGCCGTTTCTGATTTAGTTCATCTAATCAAAGACGTACGGCATTGTTTGTATATCTTTGTAGTGATCAAAGACATGATTTTCTTCCTTAACTTTTACTGCGTCGGCGCATATTCTGAAATTCGAGTTCCCTTAGTTGGCCTAAAAGTTTCTCGCGCATATAACTATATTAGCATTCCAGTTATAGGTTATATTTCAGTGCGGGATTCAGCGCTCAGTTGGCCCAGACCCATTACATCAACTATAGCCCGTAAAATAAACCCGCATTAGTATGTAAAATCCAAAGATTATTGGTTTTTGCTAGCAGTTCGTACTTATACCTACAGCGGTTTTATTACTCCATGCCTTTATTTTACGGACTATAGGTGAAACGGATCAATGTTCAATCTTCAAATTTGGCACTCACTGAAAATTCGGATTATTTTCATCTATGAAACTATATAGTTATATATTTATATACAGTGTGTCCAATTAAGTCGGCACCATATAAAAAACTTTTTTATAATTAGTTTTATGAAAAAAAAAATATTCTTGATAAAAAGTTCTGCATGGCCCATATAATATAATAATCAGATATAAATTTTTTACATTTGTATACGAGGTTTGTCGAAAAATTTTAATTTTGCTTGAGAGTAAAATACCTTTATTTTTTACAATATCTACAATCTTTATCATAAAAACTTGATCCTAATTGAAAACTACGGTCACATATCCAATATAATCCTTTTATCATGAAAAAACATGTTTTGTTATTTTCACTAACTCTTCTCTGTATCAGCATTGAAGATTTGTGTCTACAGATCAACATTCAATCTAGGATGCACTGACAAATTCTGTGTAGTATCAATTTGTCTACACGTTGACATTCAATATAGGATGCACTGTAAAACAAATGATTTTTTGATAGGAAACGTCTAAACGCTAGTTAGAATTAATAAATGTTATGAATATTACTTTTTAGTTAACTTGTTATCTTCTGTTTAACTTTTCATTTGAAAAATAAATTGTTATGATAGGCATGCATTATTTATTCCAATGCAAAACCAAATTGTTAGATAACTTACCAATGAACCGAAAAATTATCATGTTTATCAATAC
The DNA here is from genome assembly GCA_018342105.1 of Gonioctena quinquepunctata. NCBI lineage: Eukaryota > Metazoa > Arthropoda > Insecta > Coleoptera > Chrysomelidae > Gonioctena > Gonioctena quinquepunctata. Next base: position 39,266 of record JAFIRS010005281.1, on the reverse strand, counting down.
AATAAATGTTTTGATTTGCAAAATTCGAAATTTTTATCAGGAATATGTTTTTTTCATTTAGCAAATAAAAAAGTTTTCCATATGGTGCTGACTTAATTGGACACACTGTATATATATATGTTTATATATATATATATATATGTATATATGTATATATATATATATATATATATATATATATATATATATATATATATATATATATATTATATATATATATATATATATACTTATAAATGGTACGCTCTGTAGCCCGCGGTATGAATAGGCCGCTGTGAAACCCGGCAGGAGAGCAAGGAAGGAAGCTGTATTTACTCAATATGACTTTGTAGAGCCTAATATATTGTCTTACGTAGATTAGTTCTCGCTTATATCGAATAAATCAAAACAACTTTGCTTAGCCCTGTGCTGTTGCCGTTTGCGAATGCGTTTCAAGTGGTAGTTGTTTCACATTGTGTAGCCCGATTAGCGCTAAAATGTCTAGCAGATCAAAAATGATTTTTAACCAACGAAAAAAAAGGAGGTTCTCTAGTCGACCCGTATATTTTTTTTATGTATGATCACGCATTTTTTTATCAAAATTTACGAATTCAAGAATGCGGCTCCAAGATGACGATGAGTTTTGTGATTGTAGCCCGATTCCATTCAAAAGTGGTGTGTCGGGGTTTTTGGTGTCAGACATCAGAATGTTTTGTCGAAATTTATGAATTCAAGATGGAGACGTGTTTTGTTATTATGGCCCGATGCCAATAAAAATTAGTATGTGGGGTTTTTTGGGGTCGGAGATAATAATTGTTTTGCCAAAATCCACGAATTCAAGAATGCGGCTCCAAGATGGCGATGAATTTTGTGATTGTAGTCTGACTCCATTCAAAATTGGTGTGTCGGGGTTTTTGGTGTCGGACATCATGATGTTTTTTCGAAATTCATGAATTCAAGATGGCGACGAAGTTTGTGGTTTTGGCCCGATTCCAAAAAACATTGGTATGTGAGTTTTTTGGGGTCGGTGATCATGATTTTTTGTCAAAATTCACGAATTCAAGACAGCGGCTCCAATATGGCGACGAGTTTTGTGATGATAGCCCGATTCCATTCATCGGAGTTATTGGTATCGGGTATCATGATGTTTTTGTCGAAATTCATGATTTTAAGATGGCGGCTCCAAGATGGCAACTTGTTTTGTTATTATGGCCCGATTCCATTCAAATTTGGTATGTGGGTTTTTTGGGGTTGGATATAATGAATTTTTGTCAGAATTCGATAAGATAAGTTCAAAAATGACTAAAAAGTATTGAATAAAAATTATTAAAAAAAAATGAGACAAGCTTTTATACAAATGCACTAAAAAAGGAAAAAATAATTTCTTTAAATGTTTGACCTAGGTTATTCTGTCAGTAGCATATTCGAAAACTTTCCGCGAATATAAAATAGATATTCTTGCGCGGCAAGATTTTGAATCTGCTACTCACAGAATAACCTAGGTCACACAGTTAAATAAATTATTTTTTCCTTTTCAGTGCATTTGTATAGCTTGACGAAATTGAATTTTCTGACACTGTCGACTCCGAAGACTCTGATTTAATGATAAACGATTTACACCTCCTACTAATCATTCATTAAGTGTATCTGAGGATGATAGTAAGCGTTTTATAGTAACCTTAAATAATACAAGGGTATTTGCTTTTTCCATTGTATAAGGTCAACCCAGTACCTCATATGTACCACGCTTGAGGAGAAAGCAAGAAGCCGAACAAACTGAAGATAAAATTGCTCCTGAAAAAGGTAAAGTCTTGTAATTCATCAGCATACAAATTTGCTCGAACAGTATGTCCCCGGATGGAGATACAAAGAGGAAAACAAATCTAATTTTGTCAATTTTTTATTCTTGTTTCCAAAACCCCCCAAGCCTTATGGTTCATGGGATAATGCAATTTTTTTTCATAATTCAGAAGTGATTATGGATCTGTGCTTTGATGCTTTCAAAACAAGCGGAGCATAATATAGAGTTTTTATTTGAGAAATGAGTATTTTTAAATCCAAATTTCAAAGAAAAATTACATAATCTAATGATCCGCATATACAAGAATTGTTTTGGGGAAAAATTATCACAAGCGACTATTCTTATATCTCAAAAACAATGTTTTTACCCATATCCTCTTTTGGGGTTTTTTTTTGTGTTTTTAATGTACGTAATTTTCATTATCCTGTTTCAGCTTCAGAGGTGAGATTTACTGAAGACCAAAAGAAGCAATCCGTGTATTTTCCAAAAAACACATACAGAAAATGACACTACCAAGAAAACAGGAAGTCGAACAATTCATGAAAGAAAATAGAAAAATATTCTACAACAAAAATTGGGTCGAAATAAAAGCTTTTGGGTTCAACTCTTCTGAAAATTATAAATAGGTTCTAGGTATTCATTTTTCTAACATTCTTCATTTTATAATATATTGTGGAGTTTTTTTATTTCATTTTCGAGTATTACTCCAGTTGCCAATTTGCATACTTTTTGGATCATGTTTAATTTTTTACTGACCAGTACAGATTGTGATTTTGATAAAGTCTATTATTAGTTTAATTTTTCACATATCCTGTGCAAAATGTCAATATTACATTTTAAAAGAAATTTTCTTGGAATTTGTTTGATGAAGTGGCGATATTTGACAATGAAATTGATTCACAAACTTTTCCGGAAGTACCAACGAACAGATCCAGTTTCACCTTTCCGAGAGAATATTTATATTTATCTTATTATTTCATAACATAATATTTTGTGTTTTATAACCTTTCCATTGAGTTCAAAAACGTTAATCCCACAGAATTCAAGAACATAAAGGGAAATATATTTTAAATTTGCATACATACATATTCCGTCAAAATGGTTAGCACATTTCCAATATAAAGCACTGTACATGTTTGTAATGTAATTTATTTCATTTGTCGTTATCCATACATTATTGATTTGCTAAACGGAAAATCCTCAGACAGCATCAAATAATCATAAAACTAACTCTGTGAAGCCCCCCATACTATACATACTACGTATGCGGTGTTGTCATATATATGGCTAAACAACGAGCTAAAAATAGTCGGGCTCATCTTCGACATTATACTATTCATCTGTATTTGGTACAGTACCACCCTCTTGCATCAATGTCTTGAACCAAGTGCTGTATTTTGGAAGGATTACCGTGTTGTTGTGAAGCCCTAGCAAAAACTTGGGAAACAGTTATATATTTGTTATAAAGCCCGTTAGAACACATATACTCCGGCATACGTTGTGTAGCCCGTACTCGGGACACACAACGTTTTCTAGGAACGCACAACTACTGCTTGATATCATCTACGGGCTCTACAATGACCGTTTATGTTAGAACACATATACTCCGGAACCGTTTATATGTCTTTCTCTCTTTCTCTCTCTCTCTCTCTCTCTTATATATATATATATATATATATATATATATTTATAAAACTATAGAATAACTATAGACCTAGAACTGTCATCAACAACTTCACAAAAGGATTCGAAATTAAATTGCTTTGAAAATCAACAGAAATGTATGACGGTATTTTTGGACTAGGTATTCGATACTGTAAATCATAGTTTTATATTCCAACGACTAGAAAACTCCGGCATAAGAGAATATAATAAAAAATTACCCAACAAACCATACACAAATCACAATAAATAACTATAATTGAAGGAAAAAAGTTCCAAATCTTTCACCCGACTACTGATAAATAATAATTATTTAATCAACTAGTGTATTAATGGTGGCGATTAATAAGTGCGTTAATGTTCGAGATCATTGATCGCCATTTTAATATACGGGTTGATTACAAAATGTTTCTGTCGAACTTGTTCCTGGATCCATTTACTTCAACTAGGAGGAGACTTACAATATTTGGATTTTTAAATACAGCGCGAAGGTAATATGATTTGACTGACATTTGAATAATATTCGAATTCGTGTATGTTTAGTTGCATATACCATAATTATACATTAATTGGCTAAATCGACCATTTACAAGTTATTAATGGTCGATTTCGTTGTATGTTTGGTTGCATATATCACAATTATGCATTAAAAGATGATTTGAAGGTTAATAGGGGTCATTAACGATCGATTTCGTGTAGATTAAACAAACTCGTTAATACGAGTTCGCCGTAAAAATAAATTAAAGAGTAAGAAATAAAATTAGGTGCTGATTGCTATCATCTTCTCATCGAGTAGACAAGTCTTTTGATTTGATATGTGAATATTCCTGATTATTTATTTCTATTGCAGACCTCTGGCAGTTTCACATTAATAACGTTATAATGATTCAATTCAAATGCCGTGGTCGTGCGTATTTTGTATCCACAATACAATTTATTTCAGGAGCATAAGGTGGACGAATTATTCAACGACTTTGTCAAAAAATTTAAGGTTTTTTCTTTTTTGAATGCCAATATCTTCAGAAATCATTTTTTTTTTCTATAGCTTTGTAACCATAGAAAATGTTAGCCTGTATTTGTGAAAAATAGATGAGTAAACGTCTCTACCTTTGAATTCGTATCCCTTAACAAAGAATTGATGTAAAATAAGTAAATAAATAACAATTTTGCAAAAAATGTACGAAATTTTTATAAACATACTTCAAGTCTATTCATTCTAAATTATTAATTATATTTTCAGTAGTTCAAACTTAATAAATATTTGACTCATCACATGAAGGAAACACTAACAGGTACCGAATATGAATTTATTTATATAATAATACAAACAGACAAAGCCTACATACATATATATATATATATATATATATATATATATATATATATATATATATATATATATGTATATATATATATTGTAATGTTTTGATAAATTGAAAAATCTAAATTGTTTTTATTTTGCCCCATGTTTTGGGTGCCAATTGTTATATTTTGATGATTTGAAAAATCTATAAATTGTTAACTTAAAATGAAGATAGCTAATTATTTTTGGTTTTCTTTGAGAGCCAAATTGATATGATGTAAATAGATATTTCTGACCCTGTAATAATAATTGTCAGCGAACGTCAGTAGATATGCTATGCCGGTACGAGCGCAACCCCTATTTTGGGGTGGGTTTTGGCGAGCGGTTGAGGGGGTGGTTTTCGGGTGGGGGTAGGGATGATGGTGGCGGTCATGGGCGGTTCGTTGTGGGAGGGGTTTGTGAAAAAGATGGCGGTGGAGGGGGGGGGGGGGGGGGGTTTTCGGGTGGGGGATGAGTGGCCTGTGATTGGTCGGAATGGTGGCAGCCATGTTGTGTATGGGAGGTGTGATTGAGAGTGGAGGTGGGAGAGCTGTGATAGGTCGTGGGCGTGGTGATAGCCGCCGGCCGTTATCCAACAGCCGAGCAGCATATTGAATGGGGTGTCAACCAATATCCGTCAACGGCATTGGTTGGGAGGAAGTGTCACGTGATCAGTGAATGGCGGCGGCCATTTTGGAAAGTGGGAGGAGCCAGCGATGATGCGGCTATGACTCAACCGACAAGTCTTTGCAGGAATATTATCTACGTCAGCACTTCTTATCAGTTGTTTATTTAAGCGACCGGATATCGGCGGCATCCTTTGTTTACATTGAGATAAGATATCGGCGGCGGCATCCTTTGTGAAAGAGTTTGTTTACATTAACAAGATAAGAGAGTATGCAGCTGCACGCTCGAACCGTGGGATAACTTCATTCAAAGTCATATGATTACTATTCGTATTTGTATCTAAGCGACTAAGGCACTGTCGGCGACATGGAAGCAGGACGGATAACTTTTAAAACGTCACCATATATACAGAGGTGGATCGAAAGAGTGTTTAGAGGAGGAGAAGAACGAAACAAGTATATATTGAAGTTTTTTGTTGAAATGACGTCAGTTGAGGTTATGTTGTCGATGACAGAGGAGTATACACGGAAATTGGAACAGTTTCATCGAAAAGTCAGAGCTCTGAACGAAGAGTTGCAGTTTTATGAAGAGGAACGAAACATCACAAGAAAATTGAAAAAGTTGAATCTCTGCACGACACAACCATCAACATCGAAATATGATTCAAATGATACTAGTGACTTTGATTCTGAACACCATCTTATACGTAGACATACCGTATGATGATGATGTACGAGGAGTAGCGATTTCTTTCAAAGATGGCAATCAGTCTTGGATTCCAATGAATCGAACAGCAGGACTTCGAAGGTTATTCTTCACCACAGACCTGCCACCCCACCCAGTTGATTAACTAGGCCTCGAAACATATATATATTTTTTATGAGTTCTTCTAGTATAAGTGTACGTTCATTTCATAAATTTGTAATCAATCAATCTTTGTAATAAGGATTTTAATTCCTGTGATACAATAAAAAAAATCCATAGAATAAAGCACATTATATTTTCAGAGATATTTATTCAGCATAATCAGATACAAACATGATATAATATATATTCTAAGAGCATAATTAACAAAACAACGTACCTGTTCTGAAAATCAATATTCTCTTTGTTGGAAACTTCTTGTTCAAAAATAGATGGCAATGGTACTTCTGCAACCCTAAAAATAATACAAATGTTTCAACTCAAGTAATGAAATATTCTTAATTCTTACCCTAATGTTTAGTTCCGAAGTGTTGACAGAGGCTTTCGAGGACCCAGTTTCAGTCTGGGGACGGCATCATGTTTTAGTCGTTTTTTACCACCAGAAGTTATGAAATCATCAATAATGAAATGTTCTTCACAAATCACATTGCCATGGCTCAATTTCTCAATACTTGGATCTCTACCAATAGCTTTTATCCATGAGAGATATCTTTTTTTAGTTAAACTGAAAATGAATGATGTTAATATAGCTTGGCGTCTATTTTGTATGAGGTTTTGTTATAACTTACCTAAAAAAGGATAAACTAGAATTTTTACTGCAGTTTTTGCATTGTAGCACCATGCACCACTGCCCCATATTGTTTTTAAAAATGTTCAGCAAAATTCACAAACACTAGAACAAACAACAACAACCACATAAGACGAAAATCGAAATCAAAATGACAAACAACAAACAAAGCCAAGCCGTTTCTGATTTAGTTCATCTAATCAAAGACGTACGGCATTGTTTGTATATCTTTGTAGTGATCAAAGACATGATTTTCTTCCTTAACTTTTACTGCGTCGGCGCATATTCTGAAATTCGAGTTCCCTTAGTTGGCCTAAAAGTTTCTCGCGCATATAACTATATTAGCATTCCAGTTATAGGTTATATTTCAGTGCGGGATTCAGCGCTCAGTTGGCCCAGACCCATTACATCAACTATAGCCCGTAAAATAAACCCGCATTAGTATGTAAAATCCAAAGATTATTGGTTTTTGCTAGCAGTTCGTACTTATACCTACAGCGGTTTTATTACTCCATGCCTTTATTTTACGGACTATAGGTGAAACGGATCAATGTTCAATCTTCAAATTTGGCACTCACTGAAAATTCGGATTATTTTCATCTATGAAACTATATAGTTATATATTTATATACAGTGTGTCCAATTAAGTCGGCACCATATAAAAAACTTTTTTATAATTAGTTTTATGAAAAAAAAATTATTCTTGATAAAAAGTTCTGCATGGCCTATATAATATAATAATCAGATATAAATTTTTTACATTTGTATACGAGGTTTGTCGAAAAATTTTAATTTTGCTTGAGAGTAAAATACCTTTATTTTTTACAATATCTACAATCTTTATCGGAAAAACTTGATCCTAATTGAAAACTACGGTCAGATGTCCAATATTATCCATCTACCATGAAAAAACAGATTTTGTTATTTTCACTGACTCTTCTGTGTATTAGCATTGATAATTTGTGTCTACAGATCAACATTCAATCTAGGATGCACTGACAAATTCTGTGTAGTATCAATTTGTCTACACGTTGACATTCAATATAGGATGCACTGTAAAATCAAATGATTTTTTGATAGGAAACGTCTAAACGCTAGTTAGAATTAATAAATGTTATGAATATTACTTTTTAGTTAACTTGTTATCTTCTGTTTAACTTTTCATTTGAAAAATAAATTGTTATGATAGGCATGCATTATTTATTCCAATGCAAAACCAAATTGTTAGATAACTTACCAATGAACCGAAAAATTATCATGTTTATCAATACAATAAATGTTTTGATTTGCAAAATTCGAAATTTTTATCAGGAATATGTTTTTTTCATTTAGCAAATAAAAAAGTTTTCCATATGGTGCTGACTTAATTGGACACACTGTATATATATATGTTTATATATATATATATATATATATATATATATATATTATATATATATATATATATATATATATATAATATATATATATATATATATATATATGTATATATATATATATATATATATATATATATATATATATATATATACTTATAAATGGTACGCTCTGTAGCCCGCGGTATGAATAGGCCGCTATGAAACCCGGCAGGAGAGCAAGGAAGGAAGCTGTATTTACTCAATATGACTTTGTAGAGCCTAATATATTGTCTTACGTAGATTAGTTCTCGCTTATATCGAATAAATCAAAACAACTTTGCTTAGCCCTGTGCTGTTGCCGTTTACGAAGCGGTTATAAATTGAATAATTTCGTCATAGTGGATTGCGAATGCGTTTCAAGTGGTAGTTGTTTCACATTGTGTAGCCCGATTAGCGCTAAAATGTCTAGCAGATCAAAAATGATTTTTAACCAACGAAAAAAAAGGAGGTTCTCTAGTCGACCCGTATATTTTTTTTATGTATGATCACGCATTTTTTTATCAAAATTTACGAATTCAAGAATGCGGCTCCAAGATGACGATGAGTTTTGTGATTGTAGCCCGATTCCATTCAAAAGTGGTGTGTCGGGGTTTTTGGTGTCAGACATCAGAATGTTTTGTCGAAATTTATGAATTCAAGATGGAGACGTGTTTTGTTATTATGGCCCGATGCCAATAAAAATTAGTATGTGGGTTTTGGGGTCGGAGATAATAATTGTTTGCCAAAATCCACGAATTCAAGAATGCGGCTCCAAGATGGCGATGAATTTTGTGATTGTAGTCTGACTCCATTGGAAATTGGTGTGTCGGGGTTTTTGGTGTCGGCATCGATGTTTTTGTCGAAATTCATGAATTCAAGATGAGGACGTGTTTTGTTATTATGGCCCGAATCCGATGGGGATTTTTGGGGTCGGAGATCATTATTTTTATCTCAAAATCCATTGATTCATGATGGCGACAAAGTTTTGTGGTTACAGCCCAATTCCATTCAAAATTGGTGTGTCGGGGTTTTTGGTGTCGGACATCATGATGTTTTTTCGAAATTCATGAATTCAAGATGGCGACGAAGTTTGTGGTTTTGGCCCGATTCCAAAAAACATTGGTATGTGAGTTTTTTGGGGTCGGTGATCATGATTTTTTGTCAAAATTCACGAATTCAAGACAGCGGCTTCAATATGGCGACGAGTTTTTTGATGATAGCCCGATTCCATTCATCGGAGTTATTGGTATCGGGTATCATGGATGTTTTTGTCGAAATTCATGATTTTAAGATTGCGGCTCCAAGATGGCAACTTGTTTTGTTATTATGGCCCGATTCCATTCAAATTTGGTATGTGGGTTTTTTGGGGTTGGGTATAATGAATTTTTTTCAGAATTCGATAAGATAAGTTCAAAAATGACTAAAAAGTATTGAATAAAAATTATTAAAAAAAATGAGACAAATTTTTAAAATGCTAAAAGGAAAAATATTTTTTAAAGTTTGATCCAGGTTATTCTGTCAGTAGCATATTCGAAAACTTTCCGCGAATATAAAATGATATTCTTGCGCGGCAAGATTTTGAATCTGCTACCTCACAGAATAACCTAGGTCCACATAAATAAATTATTTTTTCCTTTTCATGCATTTGTATAGCTTGACGAAATTGAATTTTCTGACACTGTCGACCCGAAGATCTGATTTAATGATAAACGATTTACACCTCCTACTAATCATTCATTAAGTGTATCTGAGGATGATAGTAAGCGTTTTATAGTAACCTTAAATAATAAGGGTATTTGCTTTTCCATTGTATAAGGTCAACCCAGTACCCTCATATGTACCACGCTTGAGGAGAAAGCAAGAAGCCGAACAAACTGAAGATAAAATTGCTCCTGAAAAAGGTAAAGTCTTGTAATTCATCAGCATACAAATTTGCTCGAACAGTATGTCCCCGGATGGAGATACAAAGAGGAAAACAAATCTAATTTTGTCAATTTTTTATTCTTGTTTCCAAAACCCCCCAAGCCTTATGGTTCATGGGATAATGCAATTTTTTTTCATAATTCAGAAGTGATTATGGATCTGTGCTTTGATGCTTTCAAAACAAGCGGAGCATAATATAGAGTTTTTATTTGAGAAATGAGTATTTTTAAATCCAAATTTCAAAGAAAAATTACATAATCTAATGATCCGCATATACAAGAATTGTTTTGGGGAAAAATTATCACAAGCACTATTCTTATATCTCAAAACAATGTTTTACCCATATCCTCTTTTGGGGTTTTTTTTTGTGTTTTTAATGTACGTAATTTTCATTATCCTGTTTCAGCTTCAGAGGTGAGATTTACTGAAGACCAAAAGAAGCAATCCGTGTATTTTCCAAAAAACACATACAGAAAATGACACTACCAAGAAAACAGGAAGTCGAACAATTCATGAAAGAAAATAGAAAAATATTCTACAACAAAAATTGGGTCGAAATAAAAGCTTTTGGGTTCAACTCTTCTGAAAATTATAAATAGGTTCTAGGTATTCATTTTTCTAACATTCTTCATTTTATAATATATTGTGGAGTTTTTTTATTTCATTTTCGAGTATTACTCCAGTTGCCAATTTGCATACTTTTTGGATCATGTTTAATTTTTTACTGACCAGTACAGATTGTGATTTTGATAAAGTCTATTATTAGTTTAATTTTTCACATATCCTGTGCAAAATGTCAATATTACATTTTAAAAGAAATTTTCTTGGAATTTGTTTGATGAAGTGGCGATATTTGACAATGAAATTGATTCACAAACTTTTCCGGAAGTACCAACGAACAGATCCAGTTTCACCTTTCCGAGAGAATATTTATATTTATCTTATTATTTCATAACATAATATTTTGTGTTTTATAACCTTTCCATTGAGTTCAAAAACGTTAATCCCACAGAATTCAAGAACATAAAGGGAAATATATTTTAAATTTGCATACATACATATTCCGTCAAAATGGTTAGCACATTTCCAATATAAAGCACTGTACATGTTTGTAATGTAATTTATTTCATTTGTCGTTATCCATACATTATTGATTTGCTAAACGGAAAATCCTCAGACAGCATCAAATAATCATAAAACTAACTCTGTGAAGCCCCCCATACTATACATACTACGTATGCGGTGTTGTCATATATATGGCTAAACAACGAGCTAAAAATAGTCGGGCTCATCTTCGACATTATACTATTCATCTGTATTTGGTACAGTACCACCCTCTTGCATCAATGTCTTGAACCAAGTGCTGTATTTTGGAAGGATTACCGTGTTGTTGTGAAGCCCTAGCAAAAACTTGGGAAACAGTTATATATTTGTTATAAAGCCCGTTAGAACACATATACTCCGGCATACGTTGTGTAGCCCGTACTCGGGACACACAACGTTTTCTAGGAACGCACAACTACTGCTTGATATCATCTACGGGCTCTACAATGACCGTTTATATGTCTTTCTCTCTTTCTCTCTCTCTCTCTCTCTCTATATATATATATATATATATATATATATATATTTATAAAACTATAGAATAACTATAGACCTAGAACTGTCATCAACAACTTCACAAAAGGATTCGAAATTAAATTGCTTTGAAAATCAACAGAAATGTATGACGGTATTTTTGGACTAGGTATTCGATACTGTAAATCATAGTTTTATATTCCAACGACTAGAAAACTCCGGCATAAGAGAATATAATAAAAAATTACCCAACAAACCATACACAAATCACAATAAATAACTATAATTGAAGGAAAAAAGTTCCAAATCTTTCACCCGACTACTGATAAATAAATTTAAGAGAAATAATTCAGTGCGTTAATGTTCGAGATCATTGATCGCCATTTTAATATACGGGTTGATTACAAAATGTTTCTGTCGAACTTGTTCCTGGATCCATTTACTTCAACTAGGAGGAGACTTACAATATTTGGATTTTTAAATACAGCGCGAAGGTAATATGATTTGACTGACATTTGAATAATATTCGAATTCGTGTATGTTTAGTTGCATATACCATAATTATACATTAATTGGCTAAATCGACCATTTACAAGTTATTAATGGTCGATTTCGTTTATGTTTTGGGTTTCATATATCACAATTATGCATTAAAAGATGATTTGAAGGTTAATAGGGGTCATTAACGATCGATTTCGTGTAGATTAAACAAACTCGTTAATACGAGTTCGCCGTAAAAATAAATTAAAGAGTAAGAAATAAAATTAGGTGCTGATTGCTATCATCTTCTCATCGAGTAGACAAGTCTTTTGATTTGATATGTGAATATTCCTGATTATTTATTTCTATTGCAGACCTCTGGCAGTTTCACATTAATAACGTTATAATGATTCAATTCAAATGCCGTGGTCGTGCGTATTTTGTATCCACAATACAATTTATTTCAGGAGCATAAGGTGGACGAATTATTCAACGACTTTGTCGATAAGATTCATTTCTTCTATTTCGATTGATTGAAATTTAAAAATACTTTAAAAAACTAGAATGTGCAGTATTATGTCAAAGTTTCCTAAGGTTTGTTGTCACATTCTCTTCATGAATGCCAATATCTTCAGAAATCATTTTTTTTTTCTATAGCTTTGTAACCATAGAAAATGTTAGCCTGTATTTGTGAAAAATAGATGAGTAAACGTCTCTACCTTTGAATTCGTATCCCTTAACAAAGAATTGATGTAAAATAAGTAAATAAATAACAATTTTGCAAAAAATGTACGAAATTTTTATAAACATACTTCAAGTCTATTCATTCTAAATTATTAATTATATTTTCAGTAGTTCAAACTTAATAAATATTTGACTCATCACATGAAGGAAACACTAACAGGTACCGAATATGAATTTATTTATATAATAATACAAACAGACAAAGCCTACATACATATATATATATATATATATATATATATATATATATATATATATATATATATATATATATATATATATATATGTATATATATATATTGTAATGTTTTGATAAATTGAAAAATCTAAATTGTTTTTATTTTGCCCCATGTTTTGGGTGCCAATTGTTATATTTTGATGATTTGAAAAATCTATAAATTGTTAACTTAAAATGAAGATAGCTAATTATTTTTGGTTTTCTTTGAGAGCCAAATTGATATGATGTAAATAGATATTTCTGACCCTGTAATAATAATTGTCAGCGAACGTCACTGTTCTCTCGTCACGCTACCAACAATTATTATTTTCTTCGCCACGGCTAACAACAGTTGGTACGCCCTTGTCTCATATAGTCGGTTCAAAGGAATTTGGCCACTGGTGGCTAACTTCAGTTCATTGAATGATCTTTGTTATGTTAGTTGATCATTGTGAGAAAATAAACAAACCAAATATCAAAAAACAAGTATCTCCTTTATTCATAAAGACTTAAAAATACCTGGCCTACGAGAAATAATTTATGCTAGAGTGAATCAAACAATTATTCACGGATAATCATAAAATGCATATCATGGATAGATAAATAGAACCTCACTTTCTCTGTGAGAGTAATTTTCTGTTATTGTTCATAAAAAAGTGACATAGAGTTCATTGATTGTGAAAAATGGTGAAATAGTTCAGGACCGGGAAAGCACTATTAAAGGTTTTATACCTGGTTGGAACTGTTGGTGTTCACAACTATACCATAAAAACAGGAAGTCTCCTCTCTCCAACCTTCGTTAGGACTGCAAAACTATGTGTCAGGAACGTATCGATGCGGGACTCAGCTTTTGGAATCGTGGATATACGATATCATCATGGTAATCTTGTTCTGTTCAGCAAATGATGGAATTATTCCATTTTCTTCTAGTGAAATTTTTTGCGTGCTTCCGCTTTGTAAAATATTTTCGATCTCCTCGAAGCTTTGTTTTCTCGTCGCTTCGCAACATCTTGCCATTGTTGTTGTTCCATTTTAAATTTCGAATTCGCGCACCAAATTGTCACTTTGCACTGTTTATATTAATGTTGCACAATTTATACACACAATTAAACTCCCATTCTTATCATTAATTACAAGTTTGAATAATAATTGCTTATTATACCCTCTCTTTGCCATTCTCTCACAATTTCCATTTTTTCATTTGATCATCTCTTCTCTGATTGGCTATCTTTCATAAAGACGTTTGCTGTTCTCTCATTGGCTACTTTTAGTTTGCTACAATTTCATGTACAGAGTGTTTCAAGTTTATAAATGTGTTGATTACTTTTTATTCATGATAATTTTGTAAATCTTGACTTCAAGTTGTCTTTTGAGCAATTATGAGTTATGATAGATTTTTCAGTGTATATAATTGACTGTTTTATAGTACTTTGACATTTTTATCTATCCATATCATACCTAGGCTCATAAATTACATTGGATTTTAAAAATTATTCACAAGCAAACCCTTGAAATTGATAATTATTTATTATTTATTCTTTTTGTGGCTTTTTAGTCTTTTAAAATTTACAAATGGCATAACATAACATAACAACATTCCTAAATTTATATTCAATAATTTTCTACTAGTTAGAAAATTTTGAATATCAATTTCTTTATTTATATTTTTAGTTTTCCTTTAACTAACACTAATTTTTCTACTTTCAGAAAACTTCTTGAGCTGGACTTCAAGAAAAACAAGTTCTACAATAATAACTCTTATTTACAACTACTAATACTACGTTTTGGTTGTTCCAGAAAAACTTGACTATGGACTTCTTTGCAGATCAAGAGAGAAACTTTTTAAGATATTATCATATATGCCATTTTATATTTTATACTGATATTATTTTCTATTATCAATTAGATTTTTATCATTATTGGTACTTCTTTCAATTATACTTTGTTTTATCATTTTTCTTATTTCTTCCTTCAGTTGTAATTTTATATTTATATTAATTGGATATTTTATTAATTTGAATCTCCCATTTTATTTACTTTTATTTTGTGTACATACTCTTTCGCTCTATCATTTTTCATACATAATTAACATATTATATTCATTTATAATTCATTAATATACCTCCATTGTATTTATTAATATACCTTCATTGTATTTATACCTTATCATCATCATCATCATATTTATTATAATATACTTCTTTAGTATTATTATTATTATCATACCCCTTTCATTTCTCACATACATTCATTTTATACACAAAATATTTTTATTTTCAATTCTTTTTATTTTTCTTCAAAATTCACATAATTTATTATCCATTTCTATATTTTTCCTTCTTTGTAATCTATATTGTTTTTCACTTTACTTTAACTAACCTGTACCAATATTTGTATCTACTTTTCTATTTTTTTTATTATTGTTATTCAATATTTTTTTTTCTTCTATACCTTCTTTATTTATGCGTTGTTTTATTTCCTCTTATATTTTCTCTCATTGATGTATTTTTTTTCTTTACATTTGTTTTTCATTTTATTTTCTTTTATTCAAATGTTTCTGAAATCATAACTATCTATCAAACTATTTTATTAACTTTTTTCCATTTTCTTATTCCTTAACTTGCCTATCAAATTTGTTACTAAATTTATTAATCCTAAATTATTTTATATTTGTCTCTCCTTCTATGGAATCTTGCTTGTTTGTACCTGCAAGCTTATTTTTTATTTCAAACATTTTCAATAGCTTTTATGTTAACATTTTCAACTAATTTCATTGTCATAAATTCTACTTTTTCTTGTTTCTGAAAGTAATATGTATTTAAATCCTTTCCTATTTTTCTATTTAACATTTTACTATCTATTATTATCATTATTTTATTATTTGTAGTACTTCCTTCCATTTCAAATATTTATTCGCCCTGTATATGTCATTGACTTTCATTACTATTAATTTTTTATTTATAATTCCTTTTTTCAACTTAAAATTTTTGTATGCCACGCTCATGTCATTCATTTTTATTATTATTATTTTATCATTTTCATTCCCTTTTTGCAGATCAATATTCATCTTTGCTATT
The DNA here is from genome assembly GCA_018342105.1 of Gonioctena quinquepunctata. Lineage (NCBI taxonomy): Eukaryota > Metazoa > Arthropoda > Insecta > Coleoptera > Chrysomelidae > Gonioctena > Gonioctena quinquepunctata. The sequence continues at coordinate 22,947 of JAFIRS010005281.1, read as the reverse complement.
ATTATATCATATATTTTCATTATTTTTACTTTATTAGTTATTCTACCCTTTTGCAACAAAACCTTTTTATTTTTCACATTCATATTATGCATAAGTTCATTATTTTGGAGATCGAAATTTTTTTTTTTTTTTTTTTCCTAATAATTTTTACTATCATCTGTTTTTTGTATAACTAATTCCTGAATTTTATTTTGCTCATTATCTGTTTCTAATGGTTTACCTATTCCTTCTGTATTTTCTTTGAAACATTTTCCCATACTTTCTATTATTTCATCTTTCATTCTTTCTATTTGCTCTTCCATTCTTGCTGAATTTTCTTTTAAATCTTCTTTCATACTTTCTTTTATTCCATTTTTCAAACTTTCTGAATTTTATTTCATTTCATTCATATCATTTTTCAATCTACTTTCCATACCTGCCATATTTTCATTCATTTTCTCTGATTTTTCATTCATTCTTTCTTCCATACCTGCCATATTTTCATTAATTTTTTCCATCCTTGCTGAGTTTTCATTCATCATTCTGTCCATTTTTTCTGAGTTTTCTTTCCTTTCATCTTTCATTATTTCTGTATTTTCTTTCCTTTCATCATTCATTTTTTCCATCATTTTATTAAACAAACTCTCCCATTCTGTTCTTTCACTTTTTATTTCTATCTCTCTCACCTTACTACTCTCTCCTTGTTCCTGATCACCCCTATCTCTACCTTCTACACTTTCTTCCAAACCAACTTTCTTACCATCTCTCAAATCCATTTTTATTCACAATATCTAGCCTTACACATTGAAATGCCAATTGCTAAAGTTCACCAGTGTTATTAAAAAATAATTTTTTTTTTACTTGCCCTTACTTTGCCTTTTTCCCTTTTCTCGCCAGATAAATATTATGAAATGATATATTGCCTTTACTTGCCTTTTCTCGCCTTTTCCGCCCTGATAAATATTAAGAAATACTATATTTCCCTTACTTGCCTATTTTGCCTTTTCTCGCCCCACGTTTTGTGCCACTTGTAATGTTTTGATAAATTGAAAAATAGAAATTGTTTTTATTTTGCCCCACGTTTTGGGTGCCACTTGTAATGTTTTGATAAATTGAAAAATCTAAATTGTTTTTATTTTGCCCCATGTTTTGGGTGCCAATTGTTATGTTTTGATGATTTGAAAAATCTATAAATTGTTAACTTAAAATGAAGATAGCTAATTATTTTTGGTTTTCTTTGAGAGCCAAATTGATATGATGTAAATAGATATTTCTGACCCTGTAATAATAATTGTCAGCGAACGTCACTGTTCTCTCGTCACGCTACCAACAATTATTATTTTCTTCGCCACGGCTAACAACAGTTGGTACGCCCTTGTCTCATATAGTCGGTTCAATGGAATTTGGCCACTGGTGGCTAACTTCAGTTTATTGAATGATCTTTGTTATGTTAGTTGATCATTGTGAGAAAATAAACAAACCAAATATCAAAAAACAATTATCTCCTTTATTCATGAAGACTTAAAAATACCTGGCCTACGAGAAATAACTTATGCTAGAGTGAATCAAACAATTATTCACGGATAATCATAAAATGCATATCATGGATAGATAAACAGAACCTCACTTTCTCTGTGAGAGTAATTTTCTGTTATTGTTCATAAAAAAGTGACATAGAGTTCATCGATTGTGAAAAATGTTATTTGTGAAATAGTTCAGGACCGGGAAAAAACTATTAAAGGTTTTATACCTGGTTGGAACTGTTGGTGTTCACAACTATACCATAAAAACAGGAAGTCTCCTCTCTCCAACCTTCGTTAGGACTGCAAAACTATGTGTCAGGAACGTATCGATGCAGGACTCAGCTTTTGGAATCGTGGATATACGATATCATCAAGGTAATCTTGTTCTGTTCAGCAAATGATGGAATTATTCCATTTTCTTCTAGTGAAATTTTTTGCGTGCTTCCGCTTTGTAAAATATTTTCGATCTCCTCGAAGCTTTGTTTTCTCGTCGCTTCGCAACATCTTGCCATTGTTGTTGTTCCATTTGAAATTTCGAATTCGCGCACCAAATTGTCACTTTGCACTGTTTATATTAATGTTGCACAATTTATACACACAATTAAATTCCCATTCTTATCATTAATTACAAGTTTGAATAATAATTGCTTATGATACCCTCTCTTTGCCATTCTCTCACAATTTCCAACTTTTCATTTGATCATCTCTTCTCTGATTGGCTATCTTTCATAAAGACGTTTGCTGTTCTCTCATTGGCTACTTTTAGTTTGCTACAATTTAATGTACAGAGTGTTTCAAGTTTATAAATGTGTTGATTATCTTTTATTCATGATAATTTTGTAAATCTTGACTTTCTAGTTGTCTTTTGAGCAATTATGAGTTATGATAAATTTTACAGTGTATATAATTGACTGTTTTATAGTACTTTGACATTTTCATCTATCCATATCATACCTAGGCTCATAAATTACATTGAAATTTAAAAATTATTCACAAGCAAACTCTTGAAATTGATAATTATTTATTATTTATTCTTTTTGTGGCTTTTTAGTCTTTTAAAATTTACAAATGGCATAACATAACAATATATATATATATATATATATTCACAGTATAATGCATTTACGATTGATTTTATCTAAACAATCATGGAAATCGAGAATATCTACATTGTACATTTTGTAAAAAAGTTGAAATAAAAGTATTGTTACAATAATATAATTTATTTAATGATATTAAATTTTACAAGAAATCTAATCTTAAATTTCGTTAAAACAAGTATTGATACAGTAATATTTGGAACATCTATTAGAACATGTAATGATCCATTCAATACATTAAAATTTAAATCATAAATCTAGTTAGAAAAGCTTAAATAAAAATATCGATACAATGAGTAATATTTGGTTAATGCAATAATCCATTCAATACATTAATGATGAATTCCAACATCGAGAACATAATTAAAAGTATCAATACAGTAATATTTGGAACATCTATTGGTACATGCAATAAATTATCCATTCAATACATTACTGATAAAAAATAATTCGGCGAATACCCCAATGGATGAAGGTAAGTTCAACAGAAGCTTATATCCCCACTTCATTTTGAAGAATTCATCCATTGTTTGATCCATTCTGTGTAAACTGTACAGATGCTAGATGAACATGAAAAAAAAAAGATTATGAAAGTAGTCCATGTCAGGTGGAGTTCTAATTAATTAGTAGAAAAAATAAAGTCTACTCCACAGTAAAATGCATTTATTTCTAGGAAATGCATTTCGGCAAAGTATTTTGCCATCTTCAGGCTCTCTAAAATATACATAAAAACTATACAAGGGTGACCATAGTAAAAATTGATAGAAGACTTGTCACAAAAATAAACATAACATACTGACTTGAACATTGAATTTAAAATGTCAACTGATTAATTCAGTCGATAACCTATGTTATATTAATCAGTTGACATTTTAACTTCAATGTTTCTGTAAATCAGTGATGTTATGTTCATTTTTGTGGTAAGTCTTCCATCAACTTTTACGATGGTCACTCTTGTTTCGTTTTTATGTAAATTTTAGAGAGCCTGAAGATGGCAAAATACTTTGCCGAAATGAATTGCTAATGTCTTCCCTAGAAATGAATGCTTTTTACTGTGGAGCAGACTTCATTTTTTCTACTAATGGAAAAAAAAAGATTAATATTTTTTTCAAGGGATAAACAATAACTTTTTTATTGAAAAATCAAAGTGGTTTCAAATATGAATTTGAAAAAAAACAATCATTTCAACTGTATATTTCTTATGAAATAATCAGAGGTTGTGAAGTATCCCATGTTCAATTTTAATATAAAGTATCATTTAACCAATATATTAGGAGTAATTCTGACAAACTTGAAATAACTAAATGAAATAGTCCTCACCTTCATTTGTAAATGCTCCACTGGGCCAATCAAAGGAGCTTGCGATCTCAGGGATTACACAGTTCTTTGATATATTCTGTAAACTGTGCATGTGCTGAAACATGAAAACAAAATCAAATAATAATATATATATATATATATATATATATATATATATATATATAATGCCTGTGGCTTCCCGTTTCCCACTATCGCGTTTGGGTGCCATAATTGATTTTTCAGCAGGAGTAATTTTCTGTGACAACTACTACAAATTCACCAACTACTTTTCAACCCTTTGGGGACAGAATTTTCAAGTTAGGTTAAACACGAATCCTTCATATGTAATAGAGCCAAAACACCAATGTTCATGACCTTAACTCAAAAACTAATTTCATAAACACTGAAACACGTATTTCTTTATCTGTTACAAAGACCTCAAATGCCCATTTTTATGACCCCAATTTAAAAAATGACGGTAGTCCTATTCAAAGAGAAAAGCTCAAAAACCAGTTTTCATGACTTCAACTAATGGCACTTCCATACAAATTTTCACCCAAAATTATTTCTGAATATACTCTCCTATGGAAATATTCCTGCGCTTGAAGATTTTTTTTTAATTGAGCAGTTTAGGAGCAATAATTACTACACTTTATTGAATAATACAAACTTAATTAGCAATCGGAAATACTGCCCTAAAATGAAAATACAAATTTATAATGCTAATTCATGGATAAATTTAGGAAAGAAATTTGTCATCACTAAATATGGATTTTGATAAATTGACTACAGCACATACTATTATGAAAATCAATTTGAGGTATCAAAGAATATGATAATGGTTTGCCAAAAATCTCAAGTTTTTATTCGATGATTGACTCTTTCAATGTGAACTCTTGCCCTTGCAATTTTGGCGTTTAATAAAGCTTCTTCTTTGGGAAATTATGATTTATTCTTTGGAAAATGTAGCTGAATGATCATCATGTCACATTCATCTGTGATATCTGTTATTATAAAACTTTGTCTTTCATTAAGTGATCTTTAAAAACTTCCAACTTCTCAACTATTCCACTTTGTCTAAATATTTTCTTATCAGAACTCCTTCCACCATAAGCTTTACTAATATATGTAATGAGACCACCAGGAGTGACTGCTGTCATGATTTTAATAGTATGCTTTTTTTATATTGTCAAGTATGAAAAATATTACCCGATATAAATATAGCAATATTTCTTTTTCAAAATTCTGAATTGATTTACCAGACTTGAAAATAAAATTCAAACATAATTGAACCCAAAGTGGAAAAATCCGTAGTTCATATATTTTACAGTAATTCATCATCTAGTTTAACATTTATTGAAATACAGTATTTCCTGCAAATTCAAAGTTCAACGCCAGTCATTAACCAGGGATTGGGTTTCAATCCGGTATTGCATTCATCAATAGCAAGAACGCTGATTCTGCAAGTCAGCGATATATTTCCTATAAATGAAAGTATTTGTATTTAATCGGGGGCTCTTGAGTTTTATGCTGCTGGTCCACGGTGACACATCTCCTTCCCTTGGTTTTTATTATAATGTAAGTGTTATTTTTATTTATTTGTTATGGTCATTGTTCACTTCACTATTTTTGTATTCACCATCATGTTATTTTTTGCCCTTTTATAATTTTCAATAAACTATAATAGTTTTCACTTAACTTTTTTTATTTCACTATACCAGGGTGGTCACAATCACAGATGTAAAATGTTTTAACCTCTCGCAAGCCAAGCAAGATAATTAGTGGGCACCCCAAACAGCTAGGGGGCCAGGGTTTCACAGGGTCACCCAAAGTAGGGCGTGACAATATAGAGAATAAGTTCTCAATCAACAACACAAACAACTCTGTTCAACTGGTATCACGGTACAGTCAATAACTGCTCTGACATTCTGAAAAGGAGCGAATCATTTTGGCATATTTTCTGATATCTCATCCTTAGTTGGCCAAGTGATTGTTGTTTTCAAAATTGTTGCCAATATAATCAACGTTTCATGTAATAAATTCTACATATTGGCTTACTCATATTGGAAAGAACTGATAGGACAACATACCTCATACCTGTTTTCAATTTAATGAATGTAAAAATGATGGATTCTCTTGAGGAAAGTTTATGCTTATCCCATCGGTTCAACAGATGGCAAACCAGTCATTATAGTCAGTTACTTCTTTTCTGACTGCTTCTTCTAAAAGTAGTCCACTCTTCACTGGATCAGTTACCAGGGGTTTAGATGCTCCTGAATTTGTTTCAACCAGAACTCCTTCCTCAGTTTTACATTTTGCTGTTCCATATCATATGCCCTAGAAGCTGTTACTCTTCCAAACCATAACTCATACCAAGTAGAACATTTCGTCTGGTTTCTCGTTATTTTTTCATCCGTTTCACATGCCGAATCAGTCATTTGTTCAGTCATAAACTCAATAGTTCATCTGCTGTGCCATTGGAATTTTTGATTTTCAAATAGTTTATTTTCGAAAAATGAAAATATTCCTTCAGTTCCTAATAAACTCTCTTTGCTTTATTCAGAAATTATCCTTTTCTGTTTCTCAATTCAGGAACTTATCTGTTCATTGGAGCCTTCATTTCAAGAATTTTATACTCTTTTCCCATTGTTGATAATTTGTATTTTCTCCAGTAGCATGTCTGTGAAGTTACAGAGGGTTCTTCACTTCTTCTATAGAGCCACATTCCATGTTTACATCCACCTGGAAAACACAATGCATCGTATGAAACACATATTATCTGATTCAGTTTTTGAAACAAATTTTATGCATCTTCCCAAAATTTCAAGATTTTTTTGTTCCGACTTTTTTGTTCCAACTCACAAATTCTTCAAATTGGCCTTGGGCATTCTTGATGTTTTATGAATATCAAATACATTTGATCTCAACTGAATTGTCGATAATTTTTTTCAATATACCAAAACATACCTTCAGATGCCGGACAGTCTAAACACCGACATTCTAGGACATTGCTGATTTTATGTTCTGGTGTGAGCTTTGCTTCCACATTGCAGACGTTTTCTTGACGTTTCAACTGTACGTAGCCAACAGCATTATCACCATAGGAGTCTCTGGTAGATCTGTGAAAAGATAACATCTATTGATTAATTTTTTTGATGCGAATAAAGTTGAAATGTGATCTCGATATTTATTTTTGCTATATACGTAACACAAATTGCTTACCTTTTCGTATTCACATTTTTTATTTCCGCACCCAAAAACTTCATTCATTTGTTAAAAAAAAATCAATCCACCCTTGGCAAATTTTCCGAACCTGCTTTCACGAAGCCTTGTTTCATTATAAACACACCAAATCGTTTATGATATTAAGAAATTAAAGTTATTATGAACAAACATCAACCACAAATCTCAATATTATTCCATGAGAATGGGAACTGGGTGGAAACTGTATTTAAGATTCGCGGTGTTGCCAATGATCGCTCTTCATCAGAAGAAAGGCCCGTTCAGAAACTTTGAATGTTTTAAATAAAGAAAACAGTTGGTGAAATGGGATTTTTTTTGTTGAGTCCATTAATTCGCAGAGTTCAATTATATATTAGTAGTGTATATCAAGCTGTGAGCTATATTTTTTACAAGAACGGTAATGCGTGTATTTCTGAACGTGGATTATGGAGGGGGGTGTTTTCGATGAACGTGACGTCAACGGTACACTTTCAAACGCAATATATTTTCGAAATAAAAAATATATGATGGCATTCTAAGTCAATTGGACGTTTCATACCAAATACAATCGACCTATATAAGTTTTGGAATTCATTTTTCGTAAATGTAAAGGTCTATTGTAGTGAATTTTGGTATTTGAAATTTAATTTTGTACATTTCTTATGTTTACCTGTAGACATAGTGATTATTTATTGACACGCCAATGAAGGGCAAAATTGTTATTCTCAGTAATAGAGGTGTCCCTATGTAACACTATGTGTATTTTGGGATGAAATAAACGTTAAAAAAAACAAGTAATTGGCAAATAACATAAGTTTCTAGAAAAAATACCGCGAATCGGTATAAAATTTCAAATTTCATTATATTATACTTATATTTATGAACTCAGAATTTTATTTCATTTAATATCCAACTCGATACGATAGAAAAGAAAAAAAGTCAGAGATCTCCACTTTTTTGGATGTAACATCCATCATATTGATTTTGTTGGAATAAAATCTCATTACTATATACACTTTTTTCTTTCCCCTTAATTATAATCTAGCGATTATAATTACTCTGTATCCTGTAGAAATAAATATTAAAATGTATAATAAGAGAATGTCCCACAAAACAAGCTATGCTTAGGTGGCTTTCAAAAAGAAAACAAAAATTGTAAAAATATAATTGAATTGAATTAACTCTCCTCTACTGTACTCTAACTATTAGTTATTATTTTTCTAAGAACTGTCGTCACATTGTATTTTCAGATGTGCTATAGATATGAATTTTCACATTTTATGGAATTTTAGAGTTGAATCAAACTGAAAGGAAACCTGTTTATATTTTTATCTTTTGATTTGAATTAGATTACATGGACATATTGGATAGATGTCGAGGGATATAAAACCCACAACTTTCGATCGTAAAGTTTGAGTTAAAAACAAATATGCTGTCTGTGTTTTTCAATGGAAAATATGTTCCACATGTCAAATTGTCAATTCCAGAATCAATATATAAATTCTAGAATCTAACTTTCCGACTGACCGCGCCGTCGTTCATGCAGTACTTCGTTTTCTTCCGTACATTTGATTTGAAATTGAATTATGCGAAGGTGAATTTTATGTCATATTTATACCGGATTCGTAAATATTAAAAAAAGGTCATTTGTCACCTTTAATCGAGTAGTTTTAACATGGCGTGATTCTCGAGAATATTTGATATTTTAAGGGTATTTTGCAAATTGCATGAATTATATAAAACACTTTGACATTCACAATAGCCAACCGGGCTGGTTGAAATGAAAACAAAAAACAAAAAACACACGTTAGTATTTTCATCCAGATTTTAACAGGCAATTCATTGATGCAACTTCCGACGAAACTTTCTTTCACTTCTCTGGAGGACATTCTGCAAAGTCTCAAAATCGACTGAATATTTCTAACATTACCATTGCTAGTTTTTCCTAGATCATTACATTAATCCTTTGATTGCGCAATTGAAAAATAGATTGAAATTCGAATTAAACCAGGTTCTTGAGAGTCCCAAATAATTATCCCAAGTAGTTCACCCTCGTTCATTAGAATATAACCTAATAATGACATCAATTTACAATTTAATGTGACATCAGATTTGGGTAATCCATCAATGATTATTTTATTACTTTGGTTTCTTTTGGATAAATGTATATATATATATATATATATATATATATCGAATACATTTTATTAGATCTAGTAGGAAAAATCTGCTAATTTCATGGAATGTTTCTGATGTAGTTACAAAACGTTTTTTATGAATTTTGGTGTAGAAGGTTTATGAGCTAATTAACACATTGAATGCCAAATAGTACCTACAATAAAAGTTATAGGAAAAAACACATCTACATTCTATCTGACAGTCAAAGTGCTATCAAAGCACTCAACTATATGCAGATAAAGTCCAACCTGGTCTGGGACTGCCTCCAGAACCTCATCGAGCTGGCAAAACACAACAAGGTCACCTTGATGTGGGTGCCAGGTCATAGAGGCATTGAAGGCAACGTAAAAGCGGACCAGCTAGCTAGACAAGCATCTGAAACGCTATTCACAGGGCCAGAACCTGTGCATGGGATTAGCAAAAACCGATGCAGGACCCTGATCGAGGAGAGGATAAAAAGGAGACACAACAATATTGGGATCAAACTGTCGGGCAAATACACAGCAAAGTCATGGTAGGGCACCCAAACCGGACGCTGACGGCTAACCTCCTGAACCTGAACAGAACGAAGCCACGTATAATAGTAGGTCTGTTGACTGGACACTGCGGCCTAAGAAAACACCTAAACACCATGGGAGTACGCAGGGAAACCGTGGAGTGTAGGCTATGTGATGGAGAGGAGGAAACAGCCTCTCATATTATCTTCGACTGTGACGCTCTAAGTAGAAAGCGACACAGAACCTTTGGAGAGATCAGCCCGGAAACAGGCATGAATCCGAAGAACCTAATTAAAGGCAAATCTGTTTGAATGAGGAACCACTGACGACAGAGTGATACAATAGACCCCAGCTGGTCGCAGTGTCAAGGGAAGCTAAGTGCCAACCCTGTCTCTGGCTCGTCAGCTTTCAACCAACCAACCTACAATAAAACCAAGTTTGCAAAAATAGCCTTTCTATTTTTGTATAAACCTCAAACTTTCAAACCGAAAGTTGGAGGAGGATTCAAATTTAAATGATTTCTAATATTTCTGTCTGATCTGACTCAAATCGAAAGAAAGAAGTATAAGCAGCACACAAGGATATAAACAGTACTTACTTGGGTTTCAATATTAATATCACTTAGGCCCGGTATTTTCACCTCGGGTTAAACTAGGAATAAATTGACTAATGGTTAGATTGTGCTTTTGCTTTATCAATAAACATTAAACAAAATCATATTCTAACCACTGGTTAATTTATTCCTAGTTTAACCGGAGGTGAAAATACCGGGCCTTAGAAGAGTAATAACTAATAGTTATTTATATAGTTTAACTTTGAATTCGAAAAATATCGAAACACAATGATGTTCTGTTTGTTTGCGGAAGAAAAATCAGGATTGTATCTGATTTACACGAGCAAATGAACCTCAAATGAGCGATTTTTATTTTCGGATAAAAGTTGTGGAGCTCATGAGGTTCTATCAAGAGACCTATAACTTCAATCCAATAAATAGAAAACAAAATTTCACCAAAAACTAATGAAGATTACAAAACAGCTGAATGTATGAAGTATTCATTGAGCTATTTACCATCCCACGGCCCTGAAATAAAAAAAAATCAAAAACTTTTAGAATTTCCTTATTTTTAACTGTTACTGCAAAAATAATGGAGATACAGAAAAATGTTCGTAACAAAAGTTGTAGCTCGTGATTTTTTCTACAGAAATGTATTTATCAATATATATATATATATATATATATATATCTCTTGATTTTTTATATATATATATATATATATATATATATATATATATATATATATATATATAACTATGAATTTGAAATAAACTTTGTAGAAAGGATATTCCTTGAGGTTGCAGTCAAATTTAATGGCCAATGAGAAAAGAAAAACTCTTTCTTATTTAGTCGAGCTTTCGAAAATGTTTATTTTCATTATCAAGACAGTAAGGTGAGGTTAAGTGAAGACAGCGATATATAAAAATTAAACAATTGCAAACGCACATATTGTTAAAGCTTTAACCATGTGGTAATTTTGTACTTGTCAAATTTTAAATTGTTTAAATTAAGTTTCTTAAACAATATGTGCGTTTGCAATTGTTTAATTTTTATATATATTACTAGTAGTGTTTCATAGTGATATGATTTTGAAAACTACCTCAATCACAAAATGGTGATTAGATCGCTGTCTTCACTTAACCTCACCTTACTGTCTTGATAATGAAAATAAACATTTTCGAAAGCTCGACTAAATAAGAAAGAGTTTTTCTTTTCTCATTGGCCATTAAATTTGACTGCAACCTCAAGGAATATCCTTTCTACAAAGTTTATTTCAAATTCATAGTTATTTTCAACTAGTCCAGTCACGAGACTACCCTTCTTCTATATATATATATATATATATATTATATATATATATATATATATATATATATATATATATATATATATATATATATTTATATATATATATATATATATATATATATATTACTAAATAAAAGTTTGTTATATCCATCTAGTCCACATTACCCGTTTGCAGATAAAGGATCTAGCCGCCGAATAAACATCTGGCTTTTTTGTAAAACAGTGCAGAATTTGCTCGCGAAATAAAATTATCTTGGAGCCAAACATGTTTACTTATATAATGTATTTGATGAGGTAATTCGTTTCGATGACTGCGAAAGGGTAACCTAGAGGTGCGTTCAAGATCCATAACTTTTTTCTATCCAAGTATAGACTTGATTTTCGTTGACAATAGGTTCGACAATAAGCCACTTAAAAAAAAACAATTTATATACAGGATGTCCCGAAATAAACTACACAACTAAGTTTTTTTTAACAAACCCCCATTTTCATTACATTACATTGATCATAAATTGTCGATATAACGCACCTGGGTTTCTAGACTCATCTGCAATGATTTTTGACTGATGTTAATTTATGTCAAAATAGCGTCGTGCATATACCCACAGAAAAATTCATAACTTCAGAACCGTTCAAGATAACTTAACCAACTTTTTTCCAGTCGATTCCTTAGGCTTTAGCGCATGTTTCGAGATAAGGCAAACTCGGAGTTGATGTTCGATCACCTACTACGAGTTCCTAAATATGACAAATTACAAATGGCAATAACTTTTTCAAATGCAACTTTTTCATTGCATGACATTTCTCAAGAGCTTTTTTCCGAAATAGGGTTTATGGGGCCTACTTTGTGAAATTTGCGAGATTTGTTGCAAAATAGGAAATTTTGATGATTTTAATGAATAAAAAAGGAGTCGAGTAAGCTGCTGTTGTGAAAATCGACACACCCATATAATTCTGAGAATGATGTTCCAGCAGAATGAAATTGTAATATGAGTACCTATATCACAAAGGAAACAATTCTAGTTGTAATCTTCGCAAGAACAGGAAAGGATGGTTAACAGGAAACAATGTAAATATTTTGGGGTAATGCTACTTTTGAATGCTCAAATAGGTCACCATCATATTCCTACACAAAAGCTGCTAGTCTTCCAGTAATTGCATTGCATTGCATTGCATTTCTTGCGTTGCGTTGCGTCGCGTCGCGTGGCGTCGCGTGCTTGCGTTGCGTCGCGTGCTTTGCGTTGCTTTGCGTTGCGTTGCGTTGCGTTGCGTTGCGTTGCGTGGCGTGGCGTGGCGTTGCCCTGCCCTGCCCTGCCCTGCGCTGCCTGCCCTGCCCTGCCCTGCCCTGCCCTGCCCTGCCCTGCCCTGCCCTGCCCTGCCCTGCCCTGCCCTGCCCTGCCCTGCCCTGCCCTGCCCTGCCCTGCCCTGCCCTGCCCCTGCCCTGCCCTGCCCTGCCCTGCCCTGCCCTGCCCTGCCCTGCCCTGCCCTGCCCTGCCCTGCCCTGCCCTGCCCTGCCCTGCCCTGCCCTGCCCTGCCCTGCCCTGCCCCGCCCCGCCCCGCCCCGCCCCGCCCCGCCCCGCCCCGTTGCTTTACAACACGCATAACGTACTATACTTCACCTACGGCCATATACAGTGTGTCAAACTTTTAATATTTTAATTATAATTAGGTATTGTAAATGATGCTTAAACTAGTCGATTTTTTAATTCAGTTGTCGTTTTTTGTTGTTCGTTTCATGTATACAGAGATATCTAAAAACTAGTTATGACAGGGTACTTCATTTCTTCAAATGGGATACCCTGTATATTACTGCATCTTTAGATTTTTCAAACAATTTTATTTCGAACGATTTTTCAAAATTATAGAGGATATATGTTTCACAACTTTGATGATCATATAGGATATAATTCGTTCTATTCACTACTACGATTGGTTTAATTAACATTAGGAACATTATAATTATTTATGGTTACTGTACAGTTATTAAATATGTTAGAAGTATTCCGATGTGTCGAATCATATGACATTGTAATATTTTCATTTGTTGAGGTTGTATTACTTTCCTTGACATGATTTTTGGGTAACCTTCCACAGTCTGAAAATGAAAATATAATCAGGAAAATCTATACAAGTGTAGAAAGGGCAAACTGATTAGTTCACCCCGATAAGTTATTGCGTTCACCAAATTATATTTCCTATGGAAAAATGAATAAATTTGTCAATAACTTGCCGTTTTCTGGATTTGCCTATCAAAAAAATTTTTAAAAAATTCAAAAGATACTTCTCTATATAGTTTTTGCCCTTTCTACACTTGTATAGATTTTCCTGATTATATTTTCATTTTCACACTGTGGAAGGTTACCCAAAAATCATGTCAAGAAACGTTGTTCCTCCACAAAAAACCACATTCATTCAATGTTGTATTACTATTATGTAAAATAGCGGAGGATATTCTCGATGAGGTGAGTTCTTTGTTTTCAACATAACCATGTCTCTCCGAATCCAATAGTTCCCCGCCAGCATCGACGAAAATAGTTACCGAAGATCTGCGAAAACAGTGTCCTGTGTAGCGATTAGGATTTTCTAGTTTAAGAAATTTTGCAATATCTTTTGGTATCCTGCCTAATTTGTTTATACCAACGAGTTGTTTGGTGCATTTACCATATATATATATATATATATATATATATATATATATATATATATATATATATTTAAAAAAAAAAGGGAATTTTCATTTAGTATAGTGTATTATTTTTTGTTTCTAGAATGAAAATGGTCAGAGATCACATAAGAACGTTGAATTTTGGTTTATGTATTTGGAATTTTAATAATGATCTTCAATTTTCATATCTCTCAGTTCTTGTTTTCGGCATGCACCACTTACGCCAATTATAAGAACAGTCTGAAAATAAAAATTACTCTAAGTGTGTGAAATAGTATTGGTGGACATATTTTACCTTCATAAACAAGTACCGTTTCGAGGAAATCTTGAATATTTTTGACCGTCAAATTTTAGATTTTGTGCTTCTAAAGCCATCCGATTTCCTTTCTGATAGCGCTATTAACTTGGAATAGGCTATATTTTGTTGTTTTTTATGTTTAAGAGTCGATCTAAGCATTGAGTAAAAGGCCCATAGGGAGCTAGGTTTCATTTTTTCCCATAAGTATTGAAAATATGCTACTAAAACATTTTCGGAGAAAGAATTCACCTTATTTTTTAGTCTCCAGTCTATGAATCTACTATAACAATGTTCGTAACGTTCGAGGGATTTACTTGGCAGTAAATCATTCGTTGCCATTTTTGCCATTGCCATGACGTTGGGAGGAGTTGAATTTTTGTTCTCACTAGCACGTGACATATTGAAAATACAGGTAATCTTTTTTAAACAGTATGTATCTTATAATTATCAACTAGAACTTATTTGTCTTTGAAAAAAGTTTGTATTATTTTGATTTTTGACAGTTGCTATGACTACGCTATTGACGGGCGATTGCGCGATCATGACCTACTTGCGGAATTATCAAATGTTTCGCTTACTTTTACGTATAAATTTTAATATATTCAAACTGTGCGTTTTGTTTACCGTGTGTAATGAGCTATTTACTGAGGCTGTGTGTCGTGTTTTTCTTCCTATTTCCTACAGTGGTCGTAGGTAAACCATATTTACTAATTCTTCGCGAGTGAAATCAATTATTAACAACTAGACGTGTACAGTTATTGAAAGTACACGAATGTGTCAAATTTTACGACAGCGGCCTACTCAATTCTTTTTTTTTTCGAAAAAAAAAACATAAAATTTTCTTATTTTGGAAGAAATCTCGCAAACTTTATAAAGATAGACCCCACAATTCGTATATCGACAAAAATCCCTTGGAAAATGCCATGCAATGAAATATAGTTATTGCCATTTGTAATTTGTCATTAAAAAAATCGTTGTAGGCGATATAACATCGACTCCAAGTTCGCCATCGAAACATACGCTGAAGCCTAAGGAATCAAGGGATGGGAGGTAATAGGGGGAATTACAACCCTCCCCCCGAGAAACTGCAAAATGTTTAAATTGATGGAATGGCCACCATATCTCTACTCAAATGTAGAACGTCGTGGTCGCTATTGCCGCTAGGCATGTTCTCATTAGTCTAGTCGAAAAGTGAGTTTCCTGCGAAAAATCGTTTTAAGTCTACTAAAATATCTCATTCTGAGAAAAATATATTTTTCGATTTTTTCCACCGACGAGAATTTGCATTTTTTTTTAAACAAAATAAAATAGGGCCGTTTTTTGGTAAAAGCTCAAAAACTATTGATGATAGAGAAAATAAAGAACATATTTTTGAAGAGGAGGAAATTTAGCATGAAAAAGTCGGAATTCTATCTCAATTATTTATAATTTTCGTGAGCGTGAGCGCTAATGAAGGAGTACAGCACATCTTGAAAGAGCAATGCACATAAAATATTTTTAATACTAATAAATATGATGAAAAAAAATTATATTATCATTTGAACACTTGAAATAATGTAATTTCGTTTGAAACATTTTTTTATTGGATTTTGATAATGTGAGACTATTGTTAATTAGAAGTTTTTTTAGAACCGTCGATTTTATTAAAAACATAATTGTTCACGGAAGGACTCCATAATTTTTTTGCTTCCTGAAGCACATTTTACATGTTTACTCGATAATATCACGCTATGAAATTGTTAAAAAGTTATTCATTATGTTAATTATAAATTTCTGAAGTTACAAAATAAAAGTAAATATTGTTATTTTTTTTATTGATATCATATTATTATCAGTTTTATGTCTAACAAAGGCATTTTGCAACTTTAAAACAAACACGCTTTATGTTTATAAAATATTCATAAACAAATGGATAAGTTGAATATTTTTCAAAAAATTGTTTTTTGTGCATAGGTTGTTAAAAGTTTATTATGATTACAAAAATTATAATGTCAATCGGAGTTTGTTTATAACTAATTGTTAAGTAAATGAACAATTGAAGAGCGTTATTTTGAAAAAGAACAATTCCACTCTGGTAAATTTTAGAGAAATTAATTAAATTCAATCAATTTGTACGACTTGACAATACTTGTTGGATTTGTTCCATTTTGGAATATTACTGTGATTTTCAGAAATAGTTTGTTGCGTATTGACAAAAAAATACTGCTTTAGATCTTTATCTAAAATGCCTCTATCAGTCATAAAACTGACAATAATGTGAAATATCAATGAATAAATTATGACAATATTTACTCAATTTCTCATATTTTAACTTTAGAAATTAATAATTAACAAAATAGTAAATTTTCAAACAATTTTATAGCGTGATATTATTGAGTACACATGTAAAATGTGCTCCATGAAGCAAAAAAGTTATGGAGTCATTCTGTGAACAACTATTCGGGTTTAAATAAAATTGGCGCTTCCAAAAAAATTACTTGATTAACAATAGCCTCACATTATCAAAATTCAATGAAAATATTACTTTCCAACCAAATTACATTCTTCCAAGTGTTCACCTGATACTAGTTTTTTGAATTTTTTGATCCTTTTTCTTTTTAAATCTTGTGACGCTAACATATTGATAAAAAAGTGTCTTAATATTTTGAATATATTGCTAGTGTGGCATCTGCTGAACGAAGTTTTTTTTCGTTGAAGCGATTGAAAACTTGGCTGCGATCAACGATGCAACGATGCGGTTGGTTGGATTAGGTCTACTTCATGTTCATAGAGATGTGCAAATAGATGTTTCAAATGTTATTGAAATGTTTGCAAATAAGAAACACGGGATACTGGATTTCATTGTGTAATATTTATTTTTATTTTAACAAAAAAATATTTGTTTCTGTACGGCCTTATAAGTATATATGTATGAATTTTTTTATTTTATTACATTTTGTATCTGTGAATTTGAATGAAAAAAAATACTTATGTTTTCTGTACCTATAAGAAGAGGTTTATAACTTTTTTTATGTCATTACCCCCCCAAGCAGAATTTCTAGATATGCCACTGTAAGGAATCGAGTGGAAAACAGTTACTTACGTTATCCTGAATGGTTCTGTAGTTATGAATATTTCTGTGGGTCTATCCACGACGCTATTTTGACACACAAATTGATATTAGTAAAAAAACGATTGCAGATAAGTCTAAGAAACCCAACTGCGTTATATCGACAATTCAGTGGCGAATCCAAAATAGTAACAAAAATTGGGGGTTGCTATTTAAAATAACAGAACTTAGTTGTTTATCCTATTTTGGGGCATTCTGTATATAAATAGAAATATTTTTAGAATGTGCCTCATTGTTGGAACTATCGTTTAAAAAAACCAAACGTAAGATCATCAAAACTTCTATTCGCTGTTTTTCTGACAGTACCTATATTTCAAATGATTTCTTTCAGGGTCATATTTTTCAGAAAGATATTGAAGACTTATAAATCGATATGCTACACAACAAATCAATTTAATAATGCAATGGTAACTAAGAACTTATTGTCTGGTTGCTATGGGCTTTCAGATATTTTCATAGCCTGCTTGAGCTTTGGAAATATACTCGAACTGAGTACTGAGTAATTTTCAGGTATTCATTGCGAAATGAATGATGAAATGAACATTAAGGAATTTAAGCACCTGTTTCCTTCATACACAGTATACTGTAACATTAAATGTTACATATGACGTATGTGGTATGGTTGAACTCAGAAAAATATAGACTTAATTTTTTATATAAAAATATACCATTTCCATTTAAAAAAAATATCGATCACGTCATATCTTGTAAGGTAGTGGGGGTAAAAAATATTCTTTATTGAAAAAAGTAGGAAACTAAAATTGAAAATCGACCTGTCCGACCTTTACCTCCGAAAATAATCAACTCGTGAGATAATCTAGCATTTCCACACGTTATGAACGCACTGTATATTCACCTACTTATTTAACAAAATCAGAAGAATTGAATTACATTGTCGGAATTTTTTGTTTTCAGATGGTTAAAATCTGGGAGGTGGGAAGAGTAGCAGGGAAATGTAAGGAGCGATATTAGGAGATTTAAGCCGGTTCTGGCTCTCCCCCCACCACTATGACGTCACGTGTGACCTTGAATGATTGCAGGTGTGCAATGTAGTGTGTTTTTGACCTTGAGATTTGACTTTAAGATTTGTCATTGAGTTTTGACATTGGGTTTGGTCGACTTTGAGATTCGACTTCAGTTTTGACCTTGAGTTTGACCTTTAGATTCATAACATTAAAGGTACCCATTCACATACAGTTTATCGGCAGTTCTAAGACTGTACGATCTGAACTGAAGATTTGAACTTTCTCAGGCCACACACTATTCAGTTTTCTGAAACGATGCGACCTCAGTTTTAAGACTGTCAGTTTCAGAACTGAAGGAAAACTGAGCTGCCGCCACACACACAAATATTTTGTCAGTGCTTAAGAGACTGAACAGTCTTGCTGTAGTGAAAAATGTTTTGTACTAATAGAAAAAAAAACTAGCCGCACTTATTGTTGTTATTGTCTACAACAAAGGCAAAAAACGTTTTTGGGTAAAAGATTGCTGCTACAACGTGAAACTTTATCTCATATGAGACTGGTGCAAAAATTAAGAACTAGTGCAACAGACGACCTTAAAAATTACCTCAGAATGGATGACACATGTTTCAAAGAACTCTTAAGCATGGTGAAGCCGTTAATATCAAAGAAAAATACTAAAATGAGAAAAGCAATTACAGCCGAAGAACGATTAATAGTGACACTTCGATATCTAGCGACGGGGCGAAGTTTGGAAGATTTGAAATTTTCGGCAATTATTTCTCCCCAAGCCCTCGGAAACATTATTCCAGAAACTTGTGATTGTATTTATAAGGCTCTTAAGAAAAAGTATTTAAAAGTAAGTAAAAAAAAATAAGTAATTCTAAATAAATAATTTTTATTATATTTTAATAACCAGTGGGTAACAAAAAATATTATCTCTATTGGTACTTATGTCAAAATGTTTAAGAATTTTAATGCAGTTCTATTTTTGAAAAGTTACAAATTCTGACAAATCCTGCCGGGAAGCTTGGTGAGAATTATTTTCAGTACGGATATTGAATGTTGTGTCATTGGAAGGTCCTGCTGCGTGTTCATTGTAGGATGTGTCATTCCCACTTAAAATATTTTCTGCAGTAGTATAGATATTGGTTTCATTTGGATTATAAACTTGATAATTCACCGAAGCATGACATGATTGACGACCATTATTTGATTTTGATAACTCCTGCTGGTAAGCTTGGCGAGACTCCATCATGGTATACATTGTACATGTGTCATTGTAAGTTCCTGCTGGGTGTTTTTTGTTTGTTTCTGCAGTGGTATAGATATTCGCTTGATTGGGATTGGATCCTGGATAATTCAGCGAAGCATGACATGATTGAACGAATTGATTACCAGCATTTGGAAGTGGAACAATATCAGTGTAATCATTTAATTTGTTTTGAATTCCAAGAAGAATAACTTTATTTAGTAACTGCTCCGCAAGTATTTTTTGATTATCATTCATTCTACGTGATTTACAGGCAACATTATTACCCACTGCATCGAATTCATCTTGGTTCTGTGAATATAGGCTTTCACATGCTTTTTCAATTATGCTCTCCCTTGATCTTTTTATGCCTGGTCTATTGGTAGCTGTTGCTGTTGAAGTTCTGCTTGGAGTTCGAGATGGTGGTTGGGATGCTGAACTTCTGCTGGGAGTTCGATATGGACGGTCAATAACTATTGGTGTTTCAGGCACATCATCAAGTGAAACATGTGAATTATCTTCCATATCGTTGTTATCACTTTCTGTTTCATCAGGGTCGTTCTGGAACTCGCACTGAAACAAAATTTCAATTCAAAACAATTTGCCTGGAATCTTAAATGCGCACTTTTTTATTTCAGTTTCCGAATACAGTTGAAGAATGGGAGAAAATTGCCCGAGACTACAACAGTAGATGGAATTTCCCCAATTGTGGGGGCTCGATCGATGGTAAACATATAAGGATAGTAAAGCCGGCGAACAGTGGATCATATTACTTTAATTATAAGAAGTATTTTAGTACCATTTTAATGGCCATCGTAGACGCAAATTATGAATTTCTTTATGTAGATGTCGGCTGCAATGGACGAGTTTCGGACGGAGGCGTCATTGACAATACAACGTTTTATGACAAGTTATTGGGAAAAACATTGAAACTACCTTCTAGTGATAGAACAACAAGCAACATGAATTTTGTTTTTGTAGCAGACGATGCATTTGCATTACACGCAAATATTTTAAAACCGTTTCCTGAGAAAAGCCTTAGTAAAGAACAAAGAATATTTAATTATCGCCTAAGTCGAGCTCGCCGCACAGTCGAAAATGCTTTTGGTATTTTATGCAATAGATTCAGAGTGTTTCACACGGCAATTAATATGAAACCGGAAAAAATTGACAAAATAGTATTAGCGGCAATAGTTCTACACAATTTTTTGAGGCGAAAGACAAATAAGTACGTCCCCGAAAACTACGTTGATTTTGAAGTTTTAGATACTGGTGACATCGTAAAAGGCGACTGGCGCAATGGCGTGATGCTCGACGGTTTGAGGCCTAATTTGAATCGCAATTCATCACTCGAAGCAAAAGAAAACCGAGAGGTTTATAAGAATTATTTTTTGGGGTCAGGATCAGTACCATGGCAAGACAATTTTTTATAAAAAAAATGCCACTTAAAAGTCTGTTTCTAATGTATCAATGTAAACAACGTTATAATAAATCGATTCAAGCTTTAATCCTGTTTTTGTTTTTTTTTTCTTAATTTGTTCTTGAACTTAGGCAATAGAAAACTACATGGTCTAGCATTTTTGCAAAAACTTAAAGGTAACGTAAGTAAATATCAAAATATAGGACGCGTTTTTTTGCCGAGTAGTTGACTTGAACTTAAATGGAAGAAGTTGACTCTTACTACAATTTGACAAATTCAAATCCACATAGATTACCCAACTTGAAATATTTTCATAAAACCTACTTATATTTATATTTAAAAATACTTCTAGTACACTTACCTCGATTTCAGTTTCTTCATCGCTCTGAGTATCATTTGAAATGGACGTTCGAGGCTCTTCTTGATCCGCCGTAAACATCAACAAGTTGAAATACCACAACGTAGGTACATAAACGTTATCAGAGCCTTCGCCTGATCGCTTTGATTTCCTCAATTTTTTCAGTTCTTTTCGAAAAGTGCACCGTAAATTATTAATTTTCTTCTTAACAGAGTCAATTGTTGCATTTGGATCTGTTTGTTTATGAAACAATAATAATTTTTCGTACGCTTTATTCTTTTCATGCCTATTTGAGTGAGACTTGCTCTTTACTTTCCAAAGGCAAGGCAATTTCCTATAAATATCAATAAATTCGGTTACAAACGCTGTATTTTTGCTTGACTCGGCCATTTCACAAATAACGCAATCACGAAAACTTCCAACTAGTTTAAAGATGGGATCGTACGATTTCAACTGACGATTTTTCTCCATACACTTCAGTCCGTCGTTAGATTCAAGTGAACTGCAGGTTCAGACCTGTCGACGGCCTGTATGTGTATGTACAAATTTTAACTGACGATATGCAAATCGGCTGTTCTGGACTGAAGGCAAACTGTATGTGAATGAGTACCTTAAGTTTTGACTCTGAGATTTGACCTTGAGTTTTGATGTTGGGATTGTTTCGGCAACCTCAAGATTTAATCCTGATTTTTGTTTGACCTTGACTAAAGTTGTGCTGTAGGCATACATATTCTGTGTAGTCATGACCTTCATGAATCCTTGCACTCTCCAAGCGAGGAGGGCGTTTGTCCTGTGAGAGAGGTAAGAGTGAACTGCGAGTATTGATGAGTGCGCTGAATGTCAAGAGAATCTCCTCAAAATCCATACAGATTGCGCATCGCATCGGACTTGTTGTAGGGTGGGGATATTTCATTGAAATATTCCAGGAGAAGAGTATTTCGAATCAGTGTCTCCTCCAGCGAGCTATTGAAAACAAGTTGGTGAAATGTATTCGTGTGATTGTGGTAAAGATTTCACTCGTAGTGATAATCTACGTCGGCATCAACGGGAAACTTGCCAGGGAGGTCCTTCAGTGAAACGAGTTAAATTGAACAATGGCGATGACTTACCACCTGAACCACTCTATACATGTAATTGTTGTAATGTGATAATCCCATATGGCCAAGTCAATTCTCACAATAGAACACTCGCACATAGGATGAATTCATGTGTTCACTTGGG
>JAFIRS010005280.1:0-61137 GCA_018342105.1 Gonioctena quinquepunctata | reverse complement strand
TATCATCAGCGTATATATGCACTTGACAAGTGTGAAGAGCCTGTAATATGTGGGAAGTGTATATAAAGGCCTACTATAGAACCTTGAGGTACTCCCAATTTGAGATATGAAAGATCTGAGCTGCATTTCTCTATACCAACCATCTGTTGTCTATCTTTCAAATAGTTCGTCAGCAATGACAAAGCATCTGCCGAAAGACCGATATAATCCAGAATATCCAATAAAAGTTTATGACTAATGGTATCGAATGCCTGGCTGAAATCTAGTAGGAGTATAATACCGTACTTTTGTTTTCATCTGTTGCCTCCATTACATCGTCCGCAATATGTAGAAGAGCGGTTGTGCAACTATGCTCCGAATTCCTGATTTAACCGAAGGTAACAGAGAAAAGTTCCAGAGATGGTTCTCAATTTGAAGCTCTATGACCCTCTCAAGGATTTTTGACAATTCAGGCAGAATACTTATTTCCCTCATATATTTTTTAGGCAGTACCTTCACGATGGCTCTCTTCTAGATAGTTGGACATACATTCTCGATTGAACAAAAAACTTTTACAAAATGAGAAATTGAAAAGCAATTAAATAAACTTCTTAGTCTCAATGATATTGAGCTCTAAACTATCAAGTAACTGATTTGAGTCGGCGCCAAACAAACAATTATCGAAGATCATTATTATGAAAGAAGTCATCAAAACGCAGCCGTGCATCTCGCTGCCATCATTTTACGCTTCACCTAATTCAATTGCTAGTTTGTTTGGCGCCGACTGAAAATCAGTTACTAACATTAGTTTAGGAGCTCATATCATTTAGACTAAGAAGGTTTATTTTATTTTTTGCTTTCAGTTGATTTTTTCGTCGGTTTAATTTTTTTTTAAAGTTTTTTATTTTTTACTTTTCAGTTCCGTATTTCGTCAGTTTAATTTTTTGTTGAAAAGTTTTTATTTTTCAATTTTTTGTGGGTGAAATCTACCAATTACTACCTAGTTGTTTTTTGATTACTTCCAAAATACTTACTTACCCACCTTACTTCAACTATTACCAGTTAAATAATATGATTACCTACTTTTACTATTTGTTGTAATATAAATTATTTTCGTTGTTCTGGTTAGTTTATTTCATTACTTTGTATATCATTCCATCCTCTCATAAAATATACTGATTTTGACGGAACAAGAATAATGTCAATAGCGATCTGTCATTGTCATCTACGTATGTGTGTACTAATGTTCACTAGTGAAAAATCAAGTATCCCCTATTTCTCTACCCGTAAGGGTGGCTAATTCCTTTCGAAATCCAAATATAAGGTATACCCTATCTATTAAAAAAAGAATCATCCAAATCGAAGAACCCAGTACAAAGTTATGCCTGATAGAATCGGTTAACGGACCAGAATTCAGAGGGTGAGTGATCAATATCCTTCATTTCGTTACCCTTAGGGGTGGATTTCATCTTTTAAATTCAAATGGGACCAAAGTACATCCTATCCACTGAAAAAAGAATTATCGGAATCGGACGCCTCAGTAAAAAGTTATGCGTGATCATACATAAAAAAATATGATGGAAAAACATAAAATACACGGGTCGAATAGAGAACCTCCTCCTTTTTGGTTTCGTCGGTTAAAAATGAACGATGTTAGTAATATAGGGTACGATATGAGGGCAACACAGCTTTATCAGCTTGATACTCAACCCATCACATCCTTTAGCATTCGTTTTATTCCACATATAGTTTTGTATACAAACAGATCATTAATTTGTTCAAAATTGGAATCAGCATCAATCCGTTTATTATTTTTATACTAATTCAATAAATATTGTAGTGGTTCATTATGTGGAACTGATTCTATAAAATACCTATTCAATTATTGAGGGTTTTTCAAAATTTCCGGTATATCATTTCTCTTTTCGGGTATAAACTTGTTAGCCTTGAGAGTTTTCTCTCTTTTGGTGAGGTGCTATCAAATTCATGGCCGAAATAAGCTCTTTTTCCCTTTTAATAGCTTGGTTGGTTGGTTAAATTACGCATCTGTCTATATCCAAGTGCCTTTGTAATTGTGGTACCTTTCGATTTTATACGCGTGATGGTATATATGGTATATCGTTGAAAAATGACAGAAAAGTCAAGGAAGCTAATAAGAACCAGGTGGAACCAACTTCATACAGATCTTATCAGGCTCACGAAAATTACAAAAGTAAATGTGTGGTTGTTTGCACATCACAATATCACATCTAGACCAAAGTAATAATATCTAAATCATCATTCATTTGAGCACGAGGGATCTCAATTTCACTGCGAGTGCTCAATGCTCCAGTCTCAACCTCAAGTCTAGTTTTTTTTTTAAATATGTGTTAATCTTTCGCGTTGGAGCAAATTTTCCCCAGCGCCACCTCTCTTTTTTTCTCCCCACTAACATCCCCATCACCCTGTTAAACAATCATAAACAATCAATGCAAAATACAACCGAAAAAAACAAAAACCAAAAGCTCAATGAATATACACAATGAAAGTGGAACCTTTTATCTTGGTATTTATAACTTAAACCTGTGGATTTTTTAGATGTTTCTGGTTGGTGAGTTAATTTACTTTTGCTCCATTGAATTTTCAGAACTCTAAATGCCCACTTTTTCTGTGGATAACCCATGAATTGAACTGATGCTAAGCGCGTTTCAAACGTCACTTCGTCGTAGGGCACTTCTTTATTTCGATTTATTGAGAATATTTGTGGAAGCTTTAGGCCCATTATAATACATAGGAATTAATGAGTTGTCTCGATATATGAGTTGAAAAGCGTTTTTGAGAGCTTCTTACTAAAAACTATGGCACATATTCTTCCAGTTATGATCTGAAGTAAAAATTAAAACTTTAAAATATTTTCAATAAATCGAAAAACAGTTAAAAAACAATGTTGTCACGGAGTGGCTCCAAATGCACTTAAAGTTGATTCAATTTTCACTTATTCACGACAAACTATAGATGCTTATAGCACTAGAAATCCATCGAAACGAAGTCAAATGATTCAGAAAACTTAAACACTAAAAAAACGACGGAAAAAAGTTATTAACAGGAAGAAAAACCGTTGTGAAAAAGTAGAAAAATACATGGGCACTTATGGCAGATGAATCGTCCAGGTTCCTTGGTGAGATCAAATGACGATGCAAATCCGCGCGTGTACAGCTGAAATTTGGCCAATGTGCGAAGATAGGAAATAAGCCATTATTTTGATTGTGTATAATCGTTGGGCCGCATCGACTGAACAACTAGTATGAAACATGAAAATGTACCAATATGCTCGCTCACAATGTGTTTGTTCATTGTTTTTTTTAATTTTATTTTAATAAGGCATTGGATATAGCCTATCGACCTCAATTAGGGTTGTGGGCATGCCCACCGTGTCCACAACGGTGGATTCGCGCCTGGATCTGATTTGGTTTCACCTGGTTGCACCAATATTCTTCAGGAACTCAGAGATGAGATTGCATCCGAAAATTTACGCCTCGAACAATTTCGACAATTAGGCCCGATTTCACCACAAGACAGATAAACGGCGTTTTACTAAACTCCGTTCTCACTAAACTCAGATTTTAATCTTGATAAACCTCGATCCAGTTTCACCGACACAAACAGACCAAAGCTAAACCGAGTTTATTGAAACTTAGTTTAAGCACAGTCAAAAGCTGGCAACATAGTAAAATATTTACGTTTCTGTCATTTTTGCATAGATTTCATTGTTTTGTAGAGAAGCCAAGTGACAATATAACCTAAAAATTGAAAACCGATAACTTTCGTGTTTGGCTCATGTTTTGTGATATTTTTGTGGGTGTTCGGTTTTTGAAGAAACTTGATAAAAGTGACAATATCTTCTACAATGAATTTCAAGTTGGAATGTGAAAATATAATTCATCAAATAAATTCCTTCTTTGAACTTCATTGGGCACCCAGCTTATTGAATAAATTGGTACAACATATTTCCTTTACCAGAGTGAAAATGTCTGGAACAAACTCTACCATATTCTGTTAACTTATCCGACCAGTCTTTTCGTTTGATGGCATGTATCTAGGCTGCTTGCCTTCTCTGGGAGATTTCACAATGTTTTCTATTTCTTACAACAGCAGATGGAATTCTGATAACAGGGTCAAAAATACCAACATGTACAATTCACCTGGAAAATCGTATTCGGCCGTCTTTTGATGCATTTTTATTGCATTTCACAACAGAACAATATGAAGGCATGATCATCTACGAATTAAACAATAACACATGTAATCCAACTACTGAATTCTTTTTGAAATAGGTAAAAATGTTCAATTCTCCAACATAAACAAATCGGAAAAGTAAAGTTATTTTACCTCCAATGTCAACCATCTGTCAAACGTGCACGAAACCAATGAACTAAACGTCGTTTAACTTCGTAACTGGCCAAATTCAGCCCGTTTTAAGTGGAAACGCCGTTTAGAACTAAACGCGGTTTATAGTTCCTGGTGAAATCCAATATGACGTGTAGAAAGCTTAATCTAAGTTTAATTTGAACAAAACTCGTTAAAAGAGGTTGGTGAAATCGGGCCTTTGTCTTTTTATTTTGGAACGACAATTTAGTTGAAGAGGGAAACATTCTCAATTAAATATTGAATAGAAATATTTTTCTCTGAATTGAAAAATTCACGATAAAAATGAAGTAATTCCACATCCGATTTTATAAACATCCCGTTCATATTTTCAAACAAGACAATTTAGGGTTCCTAAAGTAGCCAATTTTTCAAGCCGGCCCTGTAGGTCATAAATTTGCAGGTTGCATAACTGAATCCTTAGCCGAAGTCTCCTTCATTTGTGAAAGATCCCTCAAAATTGCTTGAAAGCCGATGCTCGTGGAGGAACTATAGTTCTTTGACGTGTTGTTGTATATATTATGTATAATTACCAAAACATTTTAAAATATCTTTCATATAAAGAAGTGTGTATGTAATAACAACAAACGCTTGAAAAACTACTGAAAGTTGTTGTTCCATCTCCAACCTCCTGAAATGTTCTAAACAATCTGAAATGAAATAAATACAATAACATCATAGGAAAACTAAAATTATAGTCATTGAAAATGAAAAATGTCTTATTCCTCAAGACAGCTGACTACAAAAACCTATACAATAGGTGTATGTTGGTCGCATATCCATAAAAACAACTACTTCCCTGTCTAATGCCTCGACGGACGTTGAATAACATCCGATGGATAAACGTGCAAAGTCTTACAAAGTACTTTGCAAATGTTTGTTGCAAAATGGATCAATATTAACCACTCCACCACCACCACCTGAAGACAGGTTTCGGGGTGTTTGCCCCTCATCAGTACAGGGTGGGTCAAGCAGACAATAACTAATGTCTGCGTTACCTGACTGTAATAATTAATATCAATCCAATTTCTAAGCATTTGAGGAAAGGAATTAGCAGAACTGAGCTAACGCACAACTAGTGGAACTAAAACATTACCAATCAATGTCATCCTGAATCCCAGGATAGAAATATCTGCAATAAGACAGAAATCTGTAACATTCTTGATAGCCAGCCATAATTTCATTGGAAATGAAAAATGTCTTATTCCTCAAGACAGCTGACTACAAAAACCTATACAATAGGTGTATGTTGGCAAATAAATTATAGGTATCCAAAAATTATTAAAATTCTCGTTTGACACAAATCTTAAAACGAAATTGGACGTCATTTTCGACTGTCCCAGACCTTTTATTTCGTTTAGGTTCCTTGCAACAATACATATACAATTGATTGCAATTTGCTTCCTTCCTAATCATGAGACACAACCTCCCAGGGTCACCTGGTATATCTAGATTTAAATAAATTAATTATTTGATGACACTTTCTGATTTATTCTAGATAAACAGCAAAGACTGGTGCAAATACGGAAGTGCTGGAGGAAAATGCAATATTAAATGTGAAGGTTGGTATATATCTTTTAATTTTTTCCATTGGGGTATCATTAATTATTATTTATTGTAACGTAAACAAACTTAACTTGTTTTACTAATTTATTTAACACTTAAATATACAACTTAATTTATATTACTACACTCTATAGCTCGATCGTATAGGCTCGTTCAGACTGTCCGTGCCATCTTGAGGGCTACCTATTTATCTCCGTCACAGGATTCCCGATCTTTCGAATTCCGGCAGTTGGCGACGGCATGTTCCAATTGTTTCCAATATTGACCGTTGTTTTCCGCGGAAGAGCGACTGGATGGTTCTCGAATATCTCCGGGGATGATCTCATCGCTGTCGATGGAACGTGTGAGGCGACAGGTCCGGCCTAGGTTCGTTACATTGCCCCTTCTTAAAGACATTTCGTCCCGAAATTTCATCCTTGGAGGTGACGATATCTGCATGACTCCCATATCTGCACCGTGAAGTTCGATGGAAGTAACACTCCACGGTCTTCATGATCGGTCGTGGAAGAGGGTTACAGCAAACCAAAATCCTGACGCCGCTGGATCTGAATATCGCCTCCAGCATACTTCTTATGACTCTCCAGTCCAACCCATCAATACCACAGGATAGTTTTGGAATTGCTAGATCCGCCAGATTCTGGTCCACCATAGTATCTCTTAGTTTGGTGAGACTCTTCCAGACATCTTCATAGGACGGTTTATCTTGGGAATGCCTCTTGGTAACTAGGTAGTAGATGTTTCTCTGGCCTTTCTTCAACTGTAGCACCCCACCAACTTTGGATTCTGCTCCCGCAGTGTTTGGAGTTGACCAAATTTCTTGGAGAACACTACGGCGATGCCCCTGGACATTCGAAGATCTTCTGCCACAGTGCGCTAGTGCAGTCAGCAGGCACCTCGAAAAGGTCTCGTGACCCTCTCTAGTAACCCCATGTAGAACTTTCTGCCCGTTTGAATACAAGGACATAAACTTCTCGAACGTCATATCATCCTCCGGTGGCTTGAGGGTGCGAACTTGGTCATGGTTTCCAGCGTAAGGGGCCAACCTGTTGAAATGGACGACCCTTGGTTTCCCTCGGGGTGGCTTATGGATTCGGTACACGAGGTCGTTTATCCTTTTCACGATTTTATACGGGCCTTCCCACGCGTTCCGCAACTTTGGTGATAGTCCACGACGACGTTTGGGGTTGTACAGCCAAACCAGGTCATCAACCTTAAATCCTCCAGCGTCGGCCTTGATGTCATAGGTCTTCTTCATTTTATCGCTGGCACTCTGGATGTTCAACGGACTCGTTCGTGGATGTCGTCCATTCTCTGCCGAAGTTTGCTGACGTAGTCCTCTCCCGCAGTGTCTTGTCCTGGCGGTATCCCAAACTTCAGGTCACAAGGCAGTCGCAGTTCTCGGCCCATTATAATACTAGCAGGAGTTTGACCGGTTGACTCGTGTACTGCGGATCGATAGGCCATCAGGAACAAATGAAGATACTGGTCCCAGTCTCTTTGATGGTCAGAGACAACCTTGGACAAGTGGCGGTTGATCGTCCTGTTCATCCGTTCCACCATTCCATCGGACTGCGGATGTAGGGCCGTGGTTCTTTCTTGCGGATGTTCAGCAGTAGACATATTTCTTGGAAAAGGTTGGATTCGAAATTTCTGCCTTGATCCGAGTGCAGCTCCATTGGAATACCGAATCGACATATCCACTCTTTCACCAAGACGTCGGCGACGGTGATGGCTTCCTGGTTGGGCAGGGCATAGGCTTCCGCCCACTTACTGAAGTAGTCCATTCCACAGGATGTATTTATTCCCGTGGTCGGATACGGAAACGGCCGGCGATGTCAATGGCGATTCTCTCGAACGGGCTGCCTACGTTGTACTGACGCATCGGGGCCTTGGGTCGTATTCGAGGTCCATTGCTAGCAGCGCATACAGCGCACTTCCTGCACCAGTCCTGGACGTCAGCTTGACAATTGGCCCAGTAAAACAGTTGCCTCACTTTCTGCAGGGTCTTTGTCACTCCAGATGTCCTCCGGCGACTCCATCATGGATTTCCGCAGCACTTCCTCTCTTCTGTTCCTGGGAACAATTATTTGGCGTCTGTCTTCCCACCAATATCGGCCTCCAACACACGTTTCAGGATCCCATTGTCCAGAATAAGAGAGTTCCATTGTGCCCAATAGGACTTAACAGCCGGCGAGTAACCTGCGACTTCCCGCCATGATGGTCTTCGATTGCCCTTCTTCCAGCTGACGACTAGCCAAGGTCGGGGTCCATCTCTTGGTCTTTCTGGATCTTGCTGTCATTCCAGTTGTCATCCATTGCCGCGGTTCTACAAAGTGTTGCTTCTTTCTCTTCTGCTCGTCGGCAATGTGAGCAATCATCTGGACATGGTCTTCGCGACAAGGCATCTGCATTCTTATGGCTAGTTCCGGCTCGATGTTCGATTTCGAAATCGAATTCTTGGAGTCTCTCGATCCAACGTGCTACTTGACCCTCAGGTTTTTTTGAACTGTAAGAGCCATTGAGAGCTGCATGGTCAGTTCTCAACAGGAATCTTCTTCCATACACGTACTTGTAGAAGTGTTCCACTCCCTTTACAACAGCTAACAGCTCTCGCCTGGTGACACAGTAATTGCGCTCTGGTTTGCTAAGCGTCTTGCTGAAATAACCAATGACCTTTTCCTGTCCCTCCTGGATCTGAGATAGGACAGCTCCAAGTCCCACGTTGCTGGCGTCCGTATCCAAAATGAATTTCCCTTTGGGTAGGGGATAGCTCAGTATAGGTGCGTTGATCAAAGCTCCTTTCAGCTTCCTGAATGAGTCTTGACATTCTTCGGACCACTGGAACTTTGTTTGGCCTTCCGTGAGCTTGGTCAGTGGTTTAGCGATGTTGGCGAATCCCAGCACATATCGGCGATAGTATGTGCATAAACCAAGGAAACTTCGAAGTTGGTGAATGTCTTTTGGGATGGGCCAATCCTTAACAGCTTTGATCTTCTGGTCGTCCACTGCTACCCCTTTCCCCCAGAGACAACGTGGCCGAGGTATCGTACTTCTTTTGGAACAGATGGCATTTCTTAGGGCTCAGTTTCAATCCGAGTTCCTCAGTCGCAGGAATACTTCCTCCAAGTTTTCACGTGGTCCTCAAACGATCTGCCGACCATAATTATGTCTTGGTGATACACTAGCCACGTGTTCCATGAGAGTCCCTTCAGTACTGTTTCCATCAATCTTTCGAATGTGGCGGGAGCATTACAGAGCCCGAATGGCATAACGGTGAACTGCCACAATCCTGAGCCGATGGTAAAAGCAGTCTTTTTTCGATCTTCCTGAGCCAGTTCTACTTGCCAGTATCCACTCTTCAGATCAAGGGTCGAGAAAATCGTGGAACCAGCCAACGTGTCTAGGGTGTCATCTATTCTCGGGAGAGGGTAACTGTCCTTCTTCGTGACATTATTAAGTTGGCGATAGTCTAACAAAAGCGTGTCGATCCATCCTTTTTCTTCACCAGTACGACTGGAGAGGACCAGGGACTGTCAGATGGTTCGATAACTCCTTCTTTTCCCATATCGCTGACTATTTTGTCAGCCTCTTCCTTCTTGGCAAGAGGAAGTCTTCTTGCTGATTGCCGGATCGGTCGGGCACCCCAGTATCAATCTTGTGCTGGACCACATTAGTTCGACCTCCTTTTTTCTTGTCCGGTATCGAAGATGTCTTGGTACTTCTTAACTAAATCTCTTAGTTTGGGCTGTTGAGCTGGTTTTATATCTTTGGAAGAGATGGCAACCAATTCTTCTAGTTCTGTGGGCGTTGTTGGGTTGGCTAATCGTACCTCGTACACCGGATCACTGAGGAAACTGGCGAGCAGTGCCCCAATATTGTTCCTTTCTTCAAGGTCACTGGAAAATAATTGACATTCATGACCCTTACCGGCACAAATTTGTCAGCACGCAACAAGGTCTTCCCTAGTGCAATCCTCGTCCAATTTTCTCATCATGAAGTTTGGGCTCGAACATCACCACGTTTCCACTGCTCGTACTCCCGTCCAGGCGAGCCTCCAGAATGGTTTCAGCCCTCTCAGGTACGCTTACATCTTCAGCCAACAACACACGGATCAACCCTCACTTCTCCCATGAAGCACCAGCTCTTCTCCGTTGATACGTAGGACGCCGTCTTTGAAATCCAATTCAAACCCTCTGGTATTCATTGATGTCCATTCCGATGATTGCATTGTCTTCGATGTCCGCTACACGTGCCTGATGTTTCACTTTAGTTGCTGCCCAAAATTATTTCAGTCTGTAGCTCGGCATATACAGTAGCTGGCTCCCTGTTGCTGTGCGTAGCTTCAAGTTGTGGTTCAATCCGTTCCGGTGTTCTGGCAAAGGAAGGCCGAGAATTGTCCTAGTCGCACCTGTATCTAGCAGCATGGTGCAAGGCTCGTTATTGATGAGACCGTCTACGAAGACACCTTTGTTCTGTCGTTGAAGGATAGCGACATATGCGTTGTTAACCGGGGCTTGCTGGACACATGCCGACGATTGCCCCTCTCGTCGACCTTTTAGTTTTCCTGCATCGGAGTCGATGAATGTTGGACATTTGCTACGCACATGTCCAATTTTGCCACAATTCCGGCATCTTATCTGTCTTTTCTCAGGCAACACTTCCTTCATCACTTTTCTTATGGCAGCTTCCAAGTTAGCAGGCTCCGGTGAGTCTTCCTCAATCGTTTGAACTTTACTTTGGGTTTTGCAGCATTGTTTTGCTGCTTCGAATTCCAAAGCTCGTGCCAGTGCGTCTACGAGATGTGTTGGACGAGCTAATATCAACGCTTGTCTGGTTTCTGTCACGGAGTCCTCCAGAATCTGAACCGCTATCGCTCCATTACATTTTCCGGTATGGCTGGATATGCGAGACGAACCAAGCGTGCAATGTCAGTTTCAAATTCTTGTAAGGATTCGCCCGATTTCTGACAGCGATTTTTCAGCTGGGGTGGTATACGTGTTCCAAAATGGGCGTGGCCATATCGTAATTTAGATGTTTAATCAGCTGATCATAGTCCTCCTGTTCTTGGGCGGTGAGAGTTTGTAGAATATTTGTCGCTTCTCCACGTAATGCAAGTGTCAGTGCTACAGCTCTTTCCCTGCATTCCATCCGTTTGCTTTGGCCGCTGCTTCAAACTGCCGGCGGTAATTTGCCCATGGAGTTTTTCCGTCGAACTGAGGCGGCTTCATGGAAAGCTTCCCTATTTCTGAATTGATCTTGACATCTTTTATTCCCTCTTGAACTTTATCCAAGTTCAAACTCAAGTCCAGCATTGCATTTTCGTTAACCATCTCTGTGGAGGGCGCACTATTAATTCGTTTTTCCAGCTTACTGATTGTTTCCTTTATTTTGTCCATTTCTGCCTCGACCCCATCTTTGATTTTATCTACCTCCGTGTTCATTTGCTCCCTAATTTTATCTATCTCTGTCTCAACGGTTCCCATTCTTTCTTCTAGAAAATTAGCCACACCACACAATTCTTTTTTAGACCTTCTGTTTTTTCCAGGAACTTCTTCCAGGCTTCTTGAATTTTCTAGAAGCTTCTCTTCCAGATTTCTAAAATTTTTCTTCAAGCTTCTCTTCCAGATTTCTAGCATTTTCTTCCAGGCTTCTTGAATTTTCTAGAAGCTTCTCTTCCAGATTTCTAGAATTTTCTTGAAGCTTCTCTTCCAGATTTCTAGCATTTTCTTCCAGGCTTCTTGAATTTTCTAGAAGCTTCTCTTCCAGATTTCTAGAATTTTCTTGAAGCTTCTCTTCCAGATTTCTAGCATTTTCTTCCAGACTTCTTGAATTTTGTTGCAGTTCTTCTTTCACGGATTTAGTAGTTTCTTCGAGTTTATTCATTACCAAACTTAAATCACCTCCGGGAACTTCGAATAAAAATGTTTCGGGGTCCTCACCTTCTTGTATAAGTCCTTCTGCAAGTCTTTCCTGGAGTACTTGCTTTTTACCCGTTGTTTCCAGTTCCCTTTCCTCCAATTCCTGTTTCAATTCCGCTACCTTCAAATCCGCAAGGCGCACTTTTCTTGAACACATTTTGTCTTTGACGAGGTATCAGTCTGTTTTACACGAAAAGTTTATCAGTTTGTTAAAAATTCACTTCGCGAATTCTTTTCCACGGGCCACCAGTCTATTGTCTGTTTCACGCGAACAGTGTAGCAGTTTATATTCCCACGCACAATTGTCCACTTCGCGAAAACCGGCCCACTGTCTCTTTTCTGTTTCACGCGAACAGTGTATCAGTTTATATTCCCACGCACAATTGTCCACTTCGCGAAAACCGGGCCACTGTCTATTTTGGGCGTACAAAAAGGTCTATCAATTAATTTTTCTGACTATCCACTCCACGATCACTTGTTTATTTTCAAAATCCCACTTCTGACACCAATTGTAACGTAAACAAACTTAACTTGTTTTACTAATTTATTTAACACTTAAATATACAACTTAATTTATATTACTACACTCTATAGCTCGATCGTATAGGCTCGTTCAGACTGTCCGTGCCATCTTGAGGGCTACCTATTTATCTCCGTCACAGGATTCCCGATCTTTCGAATTCCGGCAGTTGGCGACGGCATGTTCCAATTGTTTCCAATATTGACCGTTGTTTTCCGCGGAAGAGCGACTGGATGGTTCTCGAATATCTCCGGGGATGATCTCATCGCTGTCGATGGCAACGTGTGAGGCGACAGGTCCGGCCTAGGTTCGTTACATTATCATTGCAATGATGAGGGCAGTGGCGTTTTTAATATAAGGACTGGGTTGGTCGGTATTTGTCTGTACTCAGGACGCGGTATCAAATGCTAAAAAATAAACATACGTGGAAATTATTTTTAAACTAAACAATTCCGTTTGATATGGCTTATGACACTAGAAGTTTCTTCTGATTGACGGATTTAGGCATCCAGTTATTTTTTAGGAAGAAAGAAAAGAGGACATTTACTCTTTCATTCTCAACTCTAATGCTTATCGATATCTCTCAATAGTTTGCCGATTCATTTTGAGCTAAATTTTCAATGAAAATAGGAAGAAAGAAACGTCACCACCAAATAAACAACCTAACCTCCTTCTGAGTCAGATGTGAGAGGTTAGGATGTATATGTTGATTGAGGATTTTTTCGATAGAACCAGCTGTATTTTGAGTCAAATTGTACCTACCGAAAATAAGTGTTTCAGTGGTCGTAGTTTATACTGGTTAAAAGAAGGAGGCATTGTGAGAGATTTTTGCTCGAGAAAATGGTGGTTGAAAATAAGGCGATCTAAAACCAAAAAAGGCTGTGAGAGACCGCTGCGTTTTTCTTCCAGATTCGTGTTTAGGAGGCAAAAACACGTAAGAGAAGTTATACATCTATTTTCAAGGAGTAGTAGTGCACTAACTCAATATTTACCTGCATCCCAATATTTTCCCATATTTTTTTTATTTTTTTCTCTGCAGTTTCTGAAGACGTTTCGAGGGAATATAACCCCCCACATTTTGTACAAAATTTTGAAGAACATATAACATGAGTTGAGCTGATATATTGGATATATTATTTGATTCCTTTAGAATGAATAGGGGCAGTCCAATTTTCTTATATACCAATATTCTGCTCATTTTTATGATTTATTGAGTTCATTTCCTTCAACGTTTGAAATATTTATCCTTTTTAGATAGATTTCATAATAATACTAAATATGGTCCTCAAAAATACCGAATAAAACGAAAATTCAACAAAAATACTTTTTGTCAAAAGTTGAATTGAAAGATGGGCTGAATCGATTGCGTAGTAAAATGGCGGATGTTGAAAGATTAAAAAAACAAACTTTCATTTTCATACCAATATCGGGAAAATATATAGATATTTTTGAGCCCACAACTTTAATTTGAAACGTGTTTTTATGAGATGTACACAAAACAGAAATTGCCGTTGATGTTTTTGCCCTATTTGCTTCCTTTACATGACGTTATTGGTTCGTTCGTACAAATTAGATGCTCTTTAACAGCTTATCTTCCTCTGACACACATCGGTCTTATGAATTATGTCTTTTTCTCATTTTAGAATGGAATATGACATAAGTAGCTGAATATTTGACTAACGAACAAGCCGTATTGCGAAATCTACCTCCTTTCGATTGGATGCTCCATCCAGACGCGGTCATAGTGAGGGGGGCATGGGAGCAGTGGCGTAGCTAGGTAACAAGGGCCCTGGGGCAAATTAAAAAATGGGGCCCCACTGCTATGTAAACTGATTAGGTTTTATCAAATAAAAATATGAAATATACAAATACTTTAAAAATGCTAAGCTACTTAAGCTCTTTTTTCTGCACTGCAGGGCAGGTAATAAAATATTAAACAGTATTTACAACATAAATTACAATTAATACTTGGTGTAGGTTTGGCTAATAAAACGAAATAGAGAAGATTCAAGGGTTTATTATATAAAGGTCGGGCCTACCAACTGACTAAATAACAATTATATTTACAATTTTTTCCTAGCTTTAGTTTTCGCAAAAGTATCAATGACTTCGTTTAAATCCAGGCTTGATGCGGTTTTGTTTTCAATTGCTATTAGCGATAAATGTCGGAGTCGAGTTTGGCCCATATTATTTCTTAAATAATTTTTTATTATTTTTAATTTACTAAATGACCTTTCAGCTGCTGCAGAAGTGACAGGAATTGTAAAGAATAATAACATTGCTGTAAATACTTCCGTTAGGTCGCATTCTAGCACTCCATATTTGCTCATTATTTCCTTACATAATTGGTGAACAGTCCATGCTTGAGTTAGTTGAGGTAAAACTAGGTAGTAAATATTAATAAATTGAAGTGAAAAACTAGGGCTTATTATATCTGAATATTTTCTTTGGAATTCGTCACTCTTTTGTAATAAAGTTGCTTCATCAACATGTAATAAAAATGTTGGTGTTAGAAAATCGAATATATGACAGACTGCACTCATACCAATAAAACGTGTATCTAATTGAGATATTACTGTGTCTAGTACATTATTGAAAATCTCAATTTTAAATATTGTTTCTCGGTTTGGAAATCGGTGATCAGCAGCTAATTCATCAAGATGTTTTTAAACTTTTCTTTGCCTTTTTTCTTGAAAATGGGTATCAATACCATATTTTCTTGCAGTTTCACTGGCTTTGCACTTGAATAATTCGAAATCATTTCTATAAATTTGCAACTTTGCTTTGGTCTCTGCTAAAACTTTACTCGCCTCGCCCAAATTGATGTCGCATTTTTGTAAAGTTTTGGATGCATAATTGATGTCGTTCAATACACTGTGCATGAATTCGCAAAGCAACACAAACTCGAAATTTAGCATTTTTGTTTTAATACTCTCTGCTTCACTACGCTCATCTTTTTTAGGACTCTTCAGAACTATTTCTGATAATGCTTTGATAATATCAAAATAACGAAGTTTTATTGTGGTGTCCGATTCGCCAGTGAATTTTGACAGTAGATCTCAACGTTTAATGCTGTTTCCGAAAAAGTTATACAAATCTTGCAACGTTGCGAAAAAAATCTGTATTTCCACACAACTGCTAACGGAATCATTTATCACCAAATTTAAATTATGTGTGGCACAATGTACGTACTCTGCGTTAGGCTGGATATCCTCAATATGTTTTTGTACACCAGTATACACACCACTCATCACACTGGCTCCATCATAGCCTTGCCCCACACATTTTTTTAAATCAATATTTTTGTCGATAAATAATGTTGTCACTTGGTTGACTAAATCTACTCCGCCATGTTTGATGGCTGCATAAAAGCCTAGAAACACTTCTTTTACTTCTATATCAATTGGCTGTCCATTTTCCAATCTGGTTATTACTGCATACCTCACAACAATGCTTAGCTGATCTTCGATCTTCGATATGTCCTGTGTCGTATCCATTATGATGGCAAAAAACGGTGACGCTCTAATTTGTTCTAGTAGATGGGTTTCGAGTTTGGTCCCCAAGCTCTCAATCATTTCATTTTGAACTGTTGCACTCAGATATCTTGTAGATCCTAAAAACATAAAAAAAACACAATTTCAAAAAAGTCCTGATAATAAACAGTTAATAATTATAAACAAAATAAAACGATAAAAAAACTCAGAAATAATTATTATTACCTTTGGGCATATCCAAAACATGCCGCAAAATGTGATCATATCGGGCGACAAGCTCTACAAAGGACATAAAATTTCCGTGGTGTCCTTTCTGACTTAAGTCTTCTTGATGTCCTCTCAAAGCCAAAGAACCCTTTGCTAGGGTAAGTATGATATCGAATAACCTTTGAAGAATCATTTTCCAAAATGATGCTTCTTTGCGAATTTCATTTTCAAGTTCCTTGTCGATAGTATTAGTATCGTTTTTTTCCAAAATTCATACACAGCACATGCTTCCGAATGGCCACTCGAACAACTGTGTTGTTTAATTCTTTCTGATAAATGCTTCCAATCTCGAATTCCCGTACACCAAACATTATTCCTTTGTGAAGCAAATAACCAGCAGGGTTGACAATAGGCAGCGTCTAGTATTTTGGAATAACACAACCAAAAACGATCAACTGGCCCATATTTAGAACACGAAACGTAGTACGATTTTGAAAAACACCTATTGTTCTAGTTGATGTCTGTTGGAAAAGGTCCTGAAGGCTGTAAAGGCCCCATATCAAGAATTTGACGTTTTTTGTTATCACTTAATATTTTGTTCGTGAAGTTTCCCACGTCATAAGAAGATTTGTCGTACACATTTTCGAAAAATATAGAGGTCTGTGGTTCCTCCTAACCCTCCGCTCTTATGCGTGTCATGCAAACATCATCCACGTTCACATGATCGGCGGCATCTCCAACTGCAATAATTGTCGAATCTTCTTCAGTAGGCTTCTCAACCAACACTGCAGTTACCACATTATTTGAGTCACTATCAATAGAAATATTTTGGCCAGATGTACTTGCAGAAGGCTGACTAAAAAACTTGTCAATTTTGGGCAATTTTTGTTTACTATCTTCTCTTTCTTGGCGTTGTTTGCGTTTAAATGCACCACTGGGTTTCTTCTTTTTATCCATAATTTTAGTTTTCTAATTGATTTAAACAACTCACTGTTCACTGTTCACTGACGACGTTAAAAGTAAAATAAAAGGAAAGAGAAACACAATGATACGCTACAAGCTACTAGTGTCGTTAGGGAATCCCCGGAAAAAAAAAATATCACCGTTAGTGTTACCACATTTAACGGTGGAGACCATGAACGATCTCCTGCCCGCGGACCTGAATTAATGTACCTACTGCAGGAGACTTGCATTTTTTCACGATACAACCTACAGAAAGAATTTAGGGGAATTCCCTAGGCATAACTTTTGAATTTCTCTCAACTGAGAACTGAGTTGTCATGATTAAAGTGGGGTTGCAACCTGTCATATTTATTTTGAAAATGGGAGAAATTTCCAAAAGTTCAGATCAATCGAGATTTCTGGTAAGGATTCGAGGGCCCCCTGAGCTTGAGGGCCCCGGGGCACTGCCCCGCCTAGCCCCTTGGTAGCTACGCCACTGCATGGGAGTCATGTGTCTGAAAATTTACCGCTCTTGTGTGTCTGAAAATTGACAATTGTTTTCAAGCGACACTTTTTTTAATTGATTAAATTATAATAAATGTATTTGTAAATCAAAAGTTAGTTCATACATCCCCAATCTTCTGAATACGTTTTGTACAGTATTTTGAATATTGTCTGTGAAAGTGAAAAATAATCTGTTTTTCTATTATGAAAATGTATATTCACAAAATATGGACTGTTCAATTTTAGACACTCATTTCCTCAAGAATGTGTTGTTTGGCCACGGCTTGGCCCTTAAAAATTAAAAATGTCCCTTCTTTGTTAAACTATCCATAACATTTTCCTCATAAAATATATCTTCATTTCCAAATATCCCATTCATTGTCAACCCAAATAATACTCGTTAGAACAAACAAACAAAATCTGAATAAAAATTACAAAACAGCTGAAAACAAAATATAAACCAATTCACACAAAACAAATCATATCCAGTTCAATACCAAATAAGCCAATGAAATTTCACCCTCTCGTGCAGATAAAAGCTTACTCTACTGTTAGAAAAATATATCTATAAAGCTGGAAACTCTCCACAATAAAGTCCGCTTCTGTCGTCCATAAAATTTTATCTTCCCCAAATTCCCAAAATACCCAAAAAGCTATTGAATTAAGAATAGAACTAGTATTTTAATTTGTCAAAAGCCCGTCGATCCTATGCGATTTGGCCATATCGGCCGCCTGAACACGACTCTTACTTCACACATTGCTTACTTCCCCCCATGAGATACAACACCACCGGCCCTAAGCAACAACCATGTACAAACCCCCGACCGCCAACTTCAGATCATCATTCGAGTTCCGAACTACTACTACTACTGCTCTAACTACTATAACTATTGAATTCTAACCACTGACCTTCAAATTTTCACATACGATACCTCAAATAGTTCCCTTGAACCCACCGCCATTCTCTTGATGAGATCAATACAAATTTCTCATAATTTAGGCCAAGAAAAAGGCAAAATGTATGGAAGACCTATTGAATGCGATGCCAGTCTTGCATCAATGTAACAAATGGTTTCTGGTGAGTGCTCCTTCTTGGAAAACATTTTTCTTCATCTTATTCATCTATATAGGAACTCATATAGATCAATATTGGAATAGAAAATAAAATTTTAACTTACAGAATTTTCTAATGAGTTAAAGTCTTTCAATATATATATATATATATATATATATATATATATAAATATATATATATATATATCAGATTCGTTCAATGTCCAGCGTGGCTTTAGCCAGGAAAGTAATTGTTTTCTGTTAGATATTCACGAGAATAACTTCAATTTTATCGTGAATTTTTCAATTCACAGAAAAATAATTCTATTCAATATTCAATTGAGAATGTTTCCCTTTTCAAAAAGAACAATACCAATCAAAATATTTGACAATTTATTATTGATTTCGTATTCAGTTTTTTCATAAAACCTGGGGGAAGATGCCGGATACGCTTTTGTGAGTACTAAAAATCACAAGATTATTTTCATGCCACAGATCCCCTATTGGATGCCGCTTCGGTTGCCATCGATTTTTTAATTGATTGCCAAAGACGGGAGAAGCAATGATCTGATGTTAGGAAATTATTTTCATAACTATACCATTTAAAGTTTGAAAAGGAAAACATTATCAATTGAATATTGAATAGAAATATTTTTCTGTGGTTTTTCAATTCACAGAAAAATCTTTCTATTCAATATGCAGTTGATAATGTTTTCCTTTTCAACATGAATACCCCCAAGAAGTTATTTTGAACGATGGAAGATAGTGACCACATCTGAGTTCATATTGTTAAACCAAGCGATTTAAAGTTTCTTTCATTTTTCTGGGAGAGGGGAAGGGGTTGCAAAAGTTGTTTAAGGGGTATTTTTTATTTCTCGTGTAAATCTGTCACGCTTTGAGTTTTTCCTTTGTAATATATTATGATCACAAGGAATGTACATTTTCGCTTTACGTCTTCTCTAAGCTCCGCTTCACTCAGGCAAAAGTATGAAGTAGTATTTTTCTTTTCCGAATTTGATAGTACAGAAAATGTTTAGCAAGTATTATTTTTACAAGCTTTTATATAGTTTCACTTGTTAGTTCGTTCGTTCGTTAGTTCGTTAGGGTCAAATCTTGCAAGTGAATTTTGACCGACTTCTGGTCGTCCGATTTATTTGAAATTGGGCAGGTGTTCATAATTCCGGTGACAATGCATTATGATATTGTTGGAGAAAAAAAACAAAATGGCGGCTCCAAGATTGTGGACGAGATTTGTAATTATGGTCCGATTCGATTCAAAATTGGTATGTGGGGGTTTTCGGGGTCGGAAATTATGAAATGTTTGTCAAAATTCATAGATTCAAGATGGCGGCTCCAAGATGGCGGAGGAGTTTTGTGAGTACAGTCCGATTCGGTTCAAAATTGGTATGTGAGGGTCTTCTGGGTCGGAGATCATAAAATTTTTGTCAAAATTCCTAAATTTGAGATGGCGGTCCCAAGATGGAGGACGAGTTTTGTGATTATGGTCCGATTCGAATCAAAATTGGTATGCGACGGTATTCGCGGACGGAGATTTTTATTTTATTGTCAAAATTTATAAATTCGAAATGCCGGCCCCAAGATGGAGAACGAGTTTTCTATCATATCAATCATATTTCATTCAAAATTGGTATGTGGGGGGTTTTCAGGTTAGGAGATTATGAATTTTTTGTCAAAATATATAAATTCAAGATGGCGACTTCAGGATGGCGGACGGGTTTTGTGATTATGGTCAGATTCTATTCAAAATTGGTGTGTGGAATTTTTTGAGGTCGGAGATATTTGTCAGCTTAAAACTTACAGGGAAGAGACCTTGTAATAACGATGCTCTATTAGGAAATGAACAGATTATGGCGAACTAACTAAAAAGGCAAAAAATGAAATGACAAATGAAAAAAAAAATTAAAGACAAGCTTTTATTTAAGCCGTGCACTGAAACGTATAAAATAAGTTTAAGTCATCACTGGCAATGATTTAATTATGTTTTGTTGAATTATTTGGTTTCAAAAAGTTTGTCGCGCGAATTGTAATAAAATTAATACTTTGACAAGTTCTTACTTTCCAACCAATCATTGTCCAATGGAATTAATTGGTACCTACTTTTATGAACACTTCGCGTGACAAGGTTTTTGAAAACATAATTCAACAAAACATAATTGTCAGCGATGACTTTAACTTATTTTATACGTTTTAGTACAAGGCTTGAATAAATGCTTGTCTTTAAAAAAGTTTTTTATTAGTTATTTTTAAGATGAAATCCTCATGTATTCAAAATTAAGTGATTTTTGTACAACA
Source organism: Gonioctena quinquepunctata (assembly GCA_018342105.1). Classification (NCBI taxonomy): domain Eukaryota; kingdom Metazoa; phylum Arthropoda; class Insecta; order Coleoptera; family Chrysomelidae; genus Gonioctena; species Gonioctena quinquepunctata. Next base: position 40,237 of record JAFIRS010005280.1, on the reverse strand, counting down.
AAACCTAATATTCATGCAATGAAATTTTGTTAATTCATTGAAAAAAAGGGTTTTTCGCTTTTCCAGAATTGTTGGTATCTCAATCAAATCTAACCTGGAAATCCCGAATTTGTATGGTTCAAAGTATTCGATATGTCCATCTTTAGTGACCCTTGAAACAGGTATATACTGTTTTGGCATGAATAAAATCGAAAATAAAAAGGAAAATGAAAACTATGTAATTTTTAGGACTCATTCGTCTTGCATATTGTTGAAAAAGGTTTCTTTCGAGTGTACGATGTTAGATTTTGTACTTAGAAAACACGATATTCACCTGATAATAAAAGTTGGGATAATTATAGCAACCTGAGTATAATCAGAAATCTCAGCATTAGAAACTTGTATGAAAATTTCAGGTTACACGCATATATCGCATACATGGTGGTCTATTATTGTGAGAATCCAATGCAAGATCCACACTCTAAAATGAATTGGTTTAACTTTCAATGGTTTAAATTGTTTTTATCTATTGCAAGAAAAATCTGCGAAATTAAAATGGTGTACAAACATTAATTTGTTTATTAAATCTTATTAAATATGATTTTAAGTTTTTTTTTATAATATTGTGGAACGTATGTGAAATATCTTCATCTTTCACTAAAAATGTTTTTTGTATTTTCAATAAAGGATGTATTTCGAACTAAAATTGAATGTTTAATAGTTCCTATAACTTTGTAGAATATAAAAAAATTCAAGTTTATCATATATTTAGATAATTTTGTGAGTTATTTTTTCCATAACTATTTCACCAAGATCTAATAAAATTGGTCACCTAGAAATTCAAAAATTTTCTTTCCTTATAGCTCTGATCGACGAAAATATACGTGATGATTCGGTGTGTGCTCAGAAAATTCAGGCAGAGTTGGGCTTTTTGGCATGGGAAGGATGGAAGAGAAGCTGTTATGGCCGTTCTTACACTTCGACGATAGTCAGTACATGCAATCCTAAGAAATAATGTACTTACCTTGTTTTTGTTATTTTAAATTGCGAATATATATTCAAGTTGAGCAGTCTTTTTTTATTGTATGCGCCAACTTCCATCGAATAATAAAAACATTATCCAGAAATAGATAAAGGGGGTAAAAACTTGTTGCACAAATTATAAAAAGTCGATAATAAGTGAAAAAATACTAATGCAAAGTTTGGGAACAGCTGAAAAATTGTTGAAACGCGCAAGAACCCTATGGTTGTTAACCTGGACCACCAACTGTCAATAATCTGTAATGCTGGGTCAGTGAGTGATTCACACCTATTTAGTTTCTCGATTAAACGATTATTTTGAAATGACGTTAAGCTGTTTTTTATAATGCTGATCCGTAGATAGTGCTTTGGAAGTTTTGTTATTGATTTGACCTACGACAGCTTGGAGAAAAACCTATTTTGCAGGCAGAAGTTCTTGTTTAATTTATTTTTACCTGCTGCACTCGTTATATGGAACTTCATTAGTCATAAATTCATCACTAAATTGTCATTCATTAATAAATCAATCGTACATTTCAGGATCGCTGGTATAGTCCATCCAATATCAATTGCAGAAGCTGTTTCTAGGGGGAGCAAATAAAAACTCACTCCGCTAACACGAGCGTATATGCGAAGAAACGGAACGAAAAATAATCTGTACTACTCGTAAACATTCGCCGTCGGCAGACGGTAGATCAAAAGAGCCGATAGTCAACGTGGACCTGAGTGACTGCTGTCACCGATTCGTCTGGGCCAATCGAATCGAATCGAACGCGTTATATTTGTGTTTTAATAGCTCTGAAAGATTAAAAACCAGTAGCGTCTGTGGTCTTGGTGTGTGCCGATCGAAATACGTTTCAGGATATAATAATAACCTACATCAAACAATGAATGAAATTATTTTTCTTTCTTAATGTATTTGTATAAATAAAAGCTTGTCTTTAATTTTTTTTCATTTTTCATTATTTATGAAGTATTTTTAAAATCTTAAAATATCTTAATAAAATTAGTTATCTCCGCCACTGCTGCTCAGAGGATTTCGCCGCAAGACTTTTTTATGCTTCTGCAATTGATATTGGGAAAACTTATACTTTATTTCCATAATTGGAGAAAAATAGACATTAGTCATAAATTCATCACTAAATTGTCATTCTTCAATAAGTCAATCGTTCATTTCAGGATCGCAGGTACTTTATTTGCATAAATGGAGAAAAATAAACATTTTTACAGAAAAACAATTTTAAAGACAAGGACAACGTATGAAAAAAAGTGACGTCGATCGATAATTATCTTAACTCAAGGTTAAAATCCATACCTCCAGCCGCCTACCACTGAAACGAATGTTATAAACATGTACATTTTGGTGGTAGCTTTGATTTGATTTTGAATGAAAATTTGTCAGCCTTTTTTACATTTCTCAAAGAATTAAGTACATCGGAATTCCTCATACCTAAATGTATTTTCAAGTGAAGAAAATGGATCTTTATCAATTTCAGAACAGTCGTAAATTAACTGGTACATTGAGTAGCCCTATCACAACTTCGCACTGATATGGCCCTCTTTGCTTTTTCCCAGAGTTTGGGTGTATACGTTGTATCTTGCGAGTGTTTTCTTACATCATAACTAACGGATTATTGGCTCAAGACGGATAATTAGTGCTATTCAAATATTTCATTGAAATATTAGGGAAATAGAAGATTTTTTATTTTTAACCACTTCATGCGCATTATTAAAAAATTGGGAACGAAAAGTGGAAAATCAATGCAAGCTTTTATCCAAATGAACTAAACAGAAATGGAGAATATTTTGGTTAGATATGTAACATAAGTTATTCTGTTTTTATATTAGCATTTTCTTAATATCATTTTTCGTGGACTGTTCAGTAAATAATGAAAAAAACTACGAATATTTTATTGAAAATGATTTGGTTTATTTTTTTTTATATTCCCCATCAGTTTGAATACATCATAATGGAAAGATTTTACTTATGGTGGATTGATGACCACTTGGACTTCGGATTCGTTGTGTTTTTGCGGCTGCGTTCGGAGTAGCGTGATCATAGTGTGCAAGATTTCCTACAAACCATATCTTGGGCGATATGCAATTTCCCAAATACTTGATAAAGGTGAGGTTTTGTGATATCTAGTAGAAATTACTGCAGTTAACAAATATATCAAACGAAAAGTTGTTTGCACTTTAACTACGAAGAATTCGTTCTTCGTAGTTATAGTTGGCGACATATAGCTAGTTTGTAAAGTAAAACTGAATCTGGAACCATGGAATTCAAAAGTAGAAAGTGTTCTACACATTGATAAGTATCCAACAATTGTTGGCATAGACCAGTTCATGGCTCCAAAAGTCAAGCTTCTAGTGCGTTCCGTGTAACGCCACAAAATAGCAAACGATAGAGTTTTGATTCAATTCCAAGGAAGCCACCATCTTCCTACAGCTGTTTCATGGTTTCCCAATCATCGTAGGAACGGCTATGTGCAGTATGTCATCAGCCTTGCCTCCGGGTATCCACTCATTTTAGGAGTCTGCCACTTAACTGGCTCGCATACCCCTAAGATGTCCCTCTTCTGGACTGTTAATCCATCATGAAATACATTGGAAATTCTGACAGGGATGTTTTTTCTGTCCTAACGAGAGTTTGTGCAAGTAATAATTTGCTAGGGGATTCGGCACATGGTTATAACATTCCAACGCAGCATTCGGGGTCTTCTTCTAATCGAGCCTTAACAATCTTCTCCGATTAACCTTCAACGGTTTTCTTAGATGAACTAGGTATTCTGACAGTTTTGTCTATTTTCAGTTCCACAGAACACCCTCTTCTTTGAAATGGATTATTTCCCACCATGGTTCATGACCATGGTTTTCTGCTCGCCATCGAAATAAAATCCATTATCACTCATCGAATCAAAGTGTTACTCTCAGAGTCTTTTGTATTTCAATATCTGTCATCCGTCAATGAATGCCTGCATTGCCAACTGTTTTTTGAAATCGTTCGGCCCCTCTAGGTAAGCAAGCTGGATCAGCTTCTTCATGTCCGCTCTAAATTCCTGTAGGCTTTCTCTCAACTTCTGCATTCGTGTTTTCAATTGCGCCTAGTATAGCTGTTCTCGTAGTTGGTTTTCTGGAATGGTCTGCAACATCCCTAAAGGTGGACTATGACTGCAATAGCCTTTTCTTTGCAATCCCACCCATTGGTCTTCGCAGCAGCTTCAAACTGTCTACTATATAGAGTTTTGAATAGAAGCGGCCTATATTTGATGAAAATCCATAATTGAAGTAAACTAAAAACACTTCACTACGATTTTCATAAAAAAATTGTTTACAAAACCCACGACACGTGTTTTGCTATACTATAGCTTTTTCAAGTAGGGATGAACTTGAAAAAGCTCGAGAAAAAGTTTTTGTGAAAATCGTAGTGAAGTTTTTAGGTTACTTACGATATAGAGACCATGTCGACTGTCCATCAAAAGTCGGAGGTTTCACGGAATCGTTTGATGTTGGCAACCCTGTCGTTCAAGTTTCCTTTCTGGTCCTTCCAAATGCTGCATTGTTTTCTCGTGCACCGCCCACACTTCTTCTTCTGCTTCTCGTATGGCAGTAACTTTTTCCTTCAGTTCCGCGATTTGCACTTTGGTTTTCTGAAACATATGTTCGAGAAAGGTTCTATTGTTGTTCTCATTCAATATTTTGTTCTTTCAGAATTATCCGGAAATATTCCTGTTATCGTTCATTTTCCTCTTATTTTTTACTGCATCAGTGCTTCTCCACTTGTTTTTCTATTACTCGCCGTTCTTTCTCCTCTTGTTTTTATATCCGTTGCTTATTCTCATCCTCTTGTTTTTCTCTCTGGCTATTGTTACGCCACTGGTCTATTGTGGAATTATATAATAAGATGGTTACATCCCTCACTAACTGCCCGCGGTAAGCTACAATAGTGAAAAGTGTGTATTAAAATAAATACCACTCTGATTACTCCAGCTACGCCACTGGCTGGTTATCGGAAGAACTTGCGGAAGAAATATTGAACACTAATAAACCAATAACGCTAAGGAAATCTCAAATATAGTGTCACTATATTTGATTAATCCTTTTTTGTAGAATTGCTCGTCAAAGTAACTACTTTGACGTATAGGGAGCATCAATTACTTGGGAATAATTGAACCGAGATTATTTATCGAGAGCGGCTTCGAGAAATATCACTTTTTCTCTATACTTGGGAGTGTAGGGCATTTATCTAGAAGTATCACCGATCTCAGAAGTTTATACCAATAATGCACTCGGAATCATAAGACATATATTCATATAAAATGATTAAATATAGGTACATATCCTGAGACTCATGGCTCAAGTTGAAAGAAACAAAATTATGAAACAGAATTAGCAACTATAAAGAAAATGAAAGCTATTCTTTCTGTGTAGTTTTTGACATAATACAATTAGGAAAATGCATAATATTAAACAAACAAAAAATGTCAACAGAAAAAATACTGGGGAATAATATTACAGATTTCTTATATGAACATGAACTATGGAGATATAGGTATAACAAAATAACAGTCATTTTAAATCATGTGGACCAAAGCATAAGTTCAGAAAAACAGATAACTTACTCCAGCCCATCAACTGTCATCACTGTATGGTTTTCGTTCAGGATGGTCTATATTACAGCTGTACTGAATTTATATGAAAAAATTCTTGATGCTATTGAAGCAGGCGAAACTCCGCTGGGAGTTTTTTGTGACGTCAGTCGAGCCTTTAATTGTGTCAATCATACACAATTGTTGAACAAATTATATCAGATTGGCATTAGGGGAAAATCACATAAAGTCATATTTGAAAGAACGAAACCAACATATGAAAATCAACTACGTTGATGAAAATACTAAATCTACTTATTTTTCAAATACACTGCATAACAATATTGGGGCCCCTCAAGGATCATTCCTAGGCCCAATATTGTTTTTATTATATAGCAACGAATTACCTTCTATTATTTCAGAGGCATTTACATGCATTTATGCAGACGATGCCACATTATTATTCACAAGTAAAAATGAGGCAGAAATTCAAGATAAAATAAACCGTACAACGTCCATCTTATGTACTTGGTTAAGTGATAACTCTTTGTTTTTGAATCCCACAAAAACTACCAATCTGATTTTTCACACTTCCCAAAATCATAACCTGCCGAATCTAACTGTTAGTATCAATGATACCAAAGTAGAGACTCTCAAAAGTACTATGTTTATAGGTATAAACATAAACAACAATATCTCCTTCAGTACTCACTGCAGTAAGCTAAGCAAATCATTGAACTCAATATGTTACCAAATCAGGGTTCTCAGAAATGTTTTGGACAACCGAGGTCTGAAACAATATTACTTTGGTCAGATCCAGTCTAGAATATCATATGGAATACTGTTATGGGGGAATTGTTTTCCCACACACTTGCTTGGTGAAACACGAATTCATTCGATGGTTCGGTTTGAGACAGGAAATGCACAAAATTAATTTTTTGTCACATGAGCCCAACGATCGTTGACAGTCATTTCTTGAAATTTGTTACATTTTTCTAAATTATGCTTCTTTTTATTACAACATGTACAGTTTCCGTTATAGTGCCTGATCTTTTTTTCTTCTGTCATAAAAACTGATTCCGACTTTTTATGTGACTGTGAGCGATCGTTTTTGTTACCAGGGCTACAGAGAAGATTGGAAACTTTTTCAACATCTTTCAACCAATCTGCGAAATTCAACAATGTCACTTCTTTCAACTTGACAGCATGAAATATCCATTGCTGTTTCAAGCCGATAGTCAAATTCGAGAGAAATTCTTCCAAAAGTAATGGACTTTTTAGGTATATATCATTTTATAAATGTTTCACAGCGGATACTAAGTTACATAAGGAATTGGCATATCTAATTATAGTTTCAGGTTTATATTCTTTGGGGGAGGGAGTCGTTCGTACTTGGTCAATAAAATATTTTATAACGAGTTCAGGACGCCCATAATTAGTTTCCGAAGTTTCTACAATTTCAGATACATTTTTATGTGAAATAAGGAACATTTCACTGCCTCTCTAGCTTCGCCTTTCAAACATTTTCTCAGACGTATTAAATTTTCACTGTCAGAATAATGACACAATTTTGTAGCTTCATCGTATTCATTTATGAAAACCAATCATTCGGATGGATTTGGCAACGTACGGTCGATAGCTTGTCTGCGTTTCAAGTTCACGTACCTACCATCCACATCCTGGGATAGCTTTCTCACGCTGTAATTTTTAACCGACGAAACCAAAAAGGAGGAGGTTCTCTATTCGACGCGTATATTTTTTTTTTTTTTTTATGTGTGATCACGCACAACTTTTCACAGAGCGGTTCGATTCCGATGATTATTTCTTCATTGGCTAGGGTGTACTTCGAAGTTGGTCCCATTTCAATTTGAACAACAAAAACCATCCCTAAGGGTAGCAAAATGAAGGATATTGATCGTTCACCCTCTGAATTTTGGTCCGTTAACCGATTCTATCAGGCATAACTTTGTAGTGGGTTTTCCGATTGGATTATTCTTTTTTCATTAGAAAGGGTTTACCTCATAGTTGATCATATTCCAGAACCAGAACCAAAACTTTCAAAATTAATGTATATTATATAACAATAAATAGTTAAAATAGAAAATCATATTATTTAATAGTTAATAGTTGAAGTAAGCTAGGTAAGTAAGTATTATGGAAGTAATCAAAAATTAAGTAGGTAGTAATTAGTAGATTTCAGCAACAAAACATTGAAAAATAAAAACTTTTTAACAAAAAATCAAACCGACGAAAAAGTTAACTGAAAAGCAAAAAATAAAATAAAGCTTTTTAGTCTAAATGATAATTGAGCTCCTAAACTAATGTGAATAACTGGTTTTGAGTCGGCGCCAAATAAACTAGCAATTGAATTAGGTAAAGCGTAAAATGATGGCAGCGAGATGCACGGCTGCGTTTTGATTACTTCTTTCAAAGTAATATAATGATCTTCGATAATTGTTTGTTTGGCGCCGACTCAAAATCAGTTACTCACATTAGTTTAGGAGCTCAATTATCATTTAAAGGTTTATTTTATTTTTTGCTTTTCAGTTGATTTTTTCGTCGGTTTAATTTTTTGTTAAAAAGTTTTTATTTTTAAATTTTTTGTTGCTGAAATCTACTAATTAATACCTACTTAATTTTTGATTACTTCCAAAATACTTACTTACCTAGCTTACTTCAACTATTAACTATTAAATAAAATGATTTTCTATTTTAACTATTTATTGTTATAGAATATAAATTATTTTTGAAAGTTCTGGTTAGTTGATTCTATCATTTTGTAAATAATTCCATCCTTTCATAGAATGTAATCATTTTGACGGATGTAGGAGGGTCTGTCAATGTCAACTACATATGTGTGCCAAAGTTCACAAGTGAAAAATCAATCATCCCCTATTTTTCTACCCATAGGGGTGGATCATCTCATTCCAAAGTGGAATATGATCAACTATGAGGTATACCCTTTCTAATGAAGAATCATCCAAAACGGAAAATCTACTACAAAGTTATGCCTGATAAATCGGTTAATGGACCAAAATTCAGAGGGTGAACGATCAATATCCTTCATTTTGCTACCCTTAGGGATGGATTTTGTTGTTCAAATTAAAATGGGACCAACTTCGAAGTACACCCTATCCAATGAAAGAATAATAATCGGAATCGAACCGCTCTGTAAAAAGTTGTGCGTGATCAATAATAAAAAAATTAAATAAAAAAATATACGCGTCGAATAGAGAACCTCCTCCTTTTCGGTTTCGTCGGTTATATTATCTTTCCTTATTACTTCTTCGTCATCCTGTATGTCACAGTGATCTAGACAATTTTTTACCTTGACAGAACTATTTGACATATTGTTTCATTTTCAATATCAGAATTTTCTGAACTTGTCACTTCGTCGAGTAATCTCAATTTGTCTAACGCCAATTTCTTCAAAATCAACTTCTTATCCAACTCGAGAATCTCTCTTTCTGCTTTAACTCCATTTCCTTCTTACATCTTTCTGCTAGGATTGATGATGTTCTACGGCTTTTTGTTTTGGACTTCCTTAAAGAACCGTCTTTTTCATCATGCTCAAAGTTTTTGCATGACAAAACTTCTTGCCTCTTGTCTTTGTGCTTTTCTTGCCTGTCTGTCAAGATCAAGTTTGCTCTACCATTTTCGAACTGAACTTCCACGTTAGATAATTCTTCTAGTGTTCTCGCTCGACTTCGAAATCTGGTATCATAGATTCTTCGTATTGCTCCTGTTGCCTTCTCGCTGTTCATCTTTTATATGTCGATGTCACAGATAAACAGAATTGTAAAAAAAATCTTCAGAATGCGGCTGCGAAGGACCAATGTAGCTGTCTTCCGGCTTAAAACCTCCACAATGTCTTCGCAAAGGTTTCAAATTTGCTGGACACTGAAGGAATTGTACAAAAAGTCTTCAACTTCATTGCCGTACGAAAATTCAAATACTAACAACTTGACATTGACAACTGTTCCCTTTTTACAGGGTTATCATACTATTTATGTGATACAGAGAGATAAGAACTTTCATGAAATATATAAAAATAAAAATAGCAAACACAATAACAGATATTGCAAGAACATGGTAACCTTCACCTGCTGCAGCATCACCTGGAATCTGCAGGATACCCAACTTCTCACCAACTTACAGCAGATCTATCGTGTTTGGGCTCATTGGAATGGTATCAATGAATAGGTTATAGATAGATGATGATCAGGTCTGATGATGGAGCAGCACAAAGAAATGAGATAATTTGGTGAGGGATTCTAAGCTACTTTCTCTCGTTCAATCGATATGCAATTTTGGTATATGATGTAGTACCGTTTGGCGAATTGGTGTATGGATGTGTTAAGCGATTGGAAGAATTCATTGCCAAAATCTTACAACTGTAATAATATTTATGAAAATACAACTATTGTCAGAATACGCAGATTCCGCGAGGCAAAATCTCGTGTCGCAATTTGTTTAAATAATAATAATAATTTATTTACCATGAACTTACAAAGTTTTTTGATTGTACATTACGTTAGTTATATAGCACATGGCGAATAAATGGGAGAAAAACCCACACACGTAAAACTTGTACGTGGGCCGATTTTTCCATGTATATATTTGTGTGCGAGTTGGAGCTTGGTGCAAGTTTTCATAAATATAGTTCATTCAAGTAAATGATATAAATAAAAATGTATAATATAGTTATAAACTAGTAAAATTTGTGGATTGTTATTTTATGTACATGTTGACACATAAGGACATACGCATATACATATATATATATGTGAACAGTAATTTGTATGAATAAAATGTTATAGTTATAAAATAGTGAAAATTGTGGAACATTATTTTATGTAGTAATATTTTGTTCCAAGTATGATAAAGTATGAAATTTGGAAACAAGTAAGTTACCTAGGCAACGTAGGTAAATTTCAAAACAAAAATAGCAAATCACTGATGATGTTTTAATTAATTTACTCCGAATAATTCGCAAAATAGACACAACCGTCAATGACGTCTGACTTAGCGGTCCCCCGATGGACGACGCTTGGATCAAAATATTACTACTTATATTAAACTAAAAGGGCCAATACATATATTTTTTTACTCCTTAGAGGTTTTTTGTGTCGGAGGTTTATAATTTTTTTATTTCAATCTGTCAATTTTTTAGAGTTTCTTTATATTACTCAAGATATTCATCGTTTTCTAACTCAACAGAATATTTCGATTGCGTAAAATCTTAAGCCCCTCTTCAACCCAGAGAACTCTTAGATGAGTTCTGTGCTTTAATCTGGCAATACTATGAACCCGAATAAATAGAGTCAGCTAAGACTTTCCACTTAATCATTTCCTGTGATTTAAAATGTTTATGATATATGTTGATATAGCGATTGATTTAATATTTCCAATAAACAAAAGTAAAATAAATATTTTACCTTCATGACTAACTTCACTATGAAATATATTATAGTTCATCCATTATCAATTGCAGAAGCATAAAAAACAAGTTTCCCAGTCTTGCGGCGGAATCCTTTGAGTAGCAGAGGCGGAGATAACTGATTTTATTTAGATATTTAAATACTTTAAAAATACGTTAAAATAAAAAAATATGCCATAAACGAGGAAGTATGTATTAATAGGCAATCGGATCATCATAATTTCATTTTCCCTAGATCGAAAAAAAGCCATATTTTCCATCAAAACACAACACAGCTATAGAATATTTTAAAACCTATTTCGATCCCAGACCAGAGACGCTACTGGCTTTCATTTACTCACACCTCCTGAAACTGGTGATTTATTAGTCTCAACGTATAGCATTATCATTGGCTTGCGGTCACTCAAACTGCTGTCACTCAAACCCACGTTGACTATCGGCTCTTTTGATCTTTGGTTCGCCCTCGGAGAATGTTTACGGGTAGTACACTTTATTTTTCGTTCCGTTTCTTCGCATATACGCTCGTGTTAGTTTTTGATTTGCTCCCTATAGAAACAGCTTCTGCAATTGAAAATGGTTAAACTATACCTTCGACGTTTGAATCTTTTTTTCTATATCTTATATAGGATCGGCCAAAATTAAAAACCAGGTGCCCATTGTTAGTAGTTAGAATACCTATATCAAGTGCCGAAATGAGTGCAATGAATAAGATTCAGAAAATTTGGAACCAAATTCTACTCAAATCCAACATTTTTGTATTAAAAAGTGCGGTCCTTTGTTTTTACCCAACTTGCAGATTTAATCAATGAAAATATTAGAGACGACGCAACATGTGCAAAAAAGATGGAAAGAGAGGGTGGTTTCCGAACATGGGAAGGATGGGTCAGAAGTTGCTCTAGGCGAACTGTGCCACTGCCAAGTTGCTAGATGTAGATCGCAACTCTAGAACGGGATATTAATCGCAACAAAACGTAGTGTTGACTGTAGCAGTAGAACATTCATACTATCTCATGCTGATTATTAATCTACTAATATTCTGAATATTATTATCAATTTTTGTTTTTCTCTAAGGTTCAATATGGCTTGTAAAACTAATCCGATAGAGGATGCATGAATTTTAGTGAATATTTATCCAAGTCTCCAACCGTGCAAATGAGTAATTATAGTCCAAACTAATTTCTACTACGAGACAATAGCCGGAGAACTGGCAGGCAGGCACTGTCAAAGATTATCGTTCTACTCTTTGGCACTGTTGTCGATGAGTTACGTAATCCATGTAATAGCTGTCTTGAAGTATCAATTATCATTTGGTTTGGAAATCAATCAGGAAGAAATGATTCGTGAAATAGTTATTCCGAAATAACATTCTTTGAAAATGAAATCCAACGTTGTTATATCCATCATTATGAGGTCCAATAAAGGTTAAAAAATGAACCTATAGATTCGTAATGATATTGGCGGGCTTGGCAACATGCCAGTTTGGTTATACTCTGAAGGTTAAATCAGCAAACCCTCGTTACGGATTTTACGGCAGAATATATCATTCCAGCGGCAGAGGAATCGTTATTAGATTTTAAATTTTGATATTCTTCTAGTGAATGTTTTGAAAATCTCGCGTTGTCAATCGGGCATATATTAGTTTTGAATCCCAGGTTCATATGTATTTTGATTGCGACTTTTGTGTTAGTTTGTTTGAATAAGTCGTTGGGAATGAACCGATTCTTATGGAATTATTGAATAATCTTTGGATGCCCTAATTCACTGGTTGAATTCTTACAACAGAAGATTTCAGAGTTGAAAGCTGCAGCTCATAATTTTTGAGAAAAAAAAACAAAAAAATGTCAGCAAAACGTTGCCCAAATATCACAAAAAAGCAGGTTCCAATATCTGTGGCATTTTTACGGTTCTTTCTGAATCACTTGAATATTTATCTTCCTTAATATTCGTTGAGAAAGAAACGAAATTTATGCGGAGAGAAAAAATGGTTTCCACGTAAAAAATATTTTATATGGATTGTGTACTGAAGGAAATAATCAGACAACGTTCTCTAAGGGAGGAAAAATGTTGTGACCCTCCGTGAATAGAAGATGCTGTAGAATCGAAAATAGAGAGAAAAACATGATATTTTTTTACGTTCTATATGTTGTTCGCTGAATTTTTCTTTGTAAAATCAGATATCATTGATTTATTCTCATACATCGTGTGTGATTTTCAGTAGTTATATCACAAGTGATGGATATTTTGGTGAGTATACTTTGACAATTATGTATCAATATTGTAAAAATTCCCGAGACCAAATTTCTTTGAAAGAAATTGAGTGGTATTTCTGCAAAATATTGGCGAAAAAATATCTATCACGAATGGTATATGACCAGACTATATATCGAGCTGTCTCTATTTCAAGCATACCTCCACTTGAGAAAACTATGTTTGTCTACGTTTTTTCGAATTTCTTCTGAGGAACTGTTTCCGAAACGGTCAGATATCATTTTTCAATGTGATAGTGACTTGGACGTCATCTGACAGTGACTGAATTATTTTTATAGGTTTGGTATAAACAATGGTAAATGCCCACTTGTTTTATAGCAAGTAGCATGTATATTCAGTAGTAATACTATAAGTACTTCAGAATAATCAGGTTATACATCGATAACTTGTTGCATAATTACAAAGAGTGTCAGTTTGACAGTTTAAATAATCCGACCGCGAAGCGAGAGGATTATTCTGTAAAACTGACACGATTTGTAATTATGCAGCCCACCTTAACTTTTCGGAGAAATCATAAAAATACATTCATATATGATTTGCGTTATTGGAGCAATTGTATTCACTGCTTATTTTTGAAATATCAAATTAAAAACTACATTTAGCAGCATTTCTTTTTTTTTCAAACTCCTCCATAAACAACACGTCGCGAACACCAGAAGATGTATTTGTTCAGAGCATAATAGGTATTCGATAACTTAATAATAATTATTATTATTATGTTTATTCAAGCCAACATAAGATGTTATATATATATATATATATATATATATATATATATATATATATATATATATATATATATCATATCAACATTATCATTTAAATTAACAGAAGCTGTATTAATTACAGCTTGTGCATGATATGAGTGCGTGTGTAATACGAGGTAGTCCCAGAAGTACCCGACAAAGAAAACACAAAAAAATTGGGATATAATATCTATATTTCTCCACCTCTCCTTTTAGCTCGATACACTTTTTCCAGCGAAATTCAATACCTCCGTCATAGTGAGAATCGTCGAGCTCCTCAAACTAGTCATCAACCGCAGACTTCACCTCACCTTTTTTCAAGTTTGGAAACAGAGATCCGAGAGGATTGAATCTGGCGGATGGGGTGCGGAAAGAAGCAATTCGAACTTTAACTCATTGATTTTGGCCATCGCGATAACAGATGTGTGAACTGGTGCAATGTCTTGATTGAATAAAACTCTCTTTTTCACCAAATGCGGCCATTTTTTTATTTAATCACTCAAACGCTGCAATGAGTTCGCATAATACTCGCCGTTTTTCCTTTCTGAAGGTAATTAATAAAAATTATCCCAAGCGCATCCCAAAAAACTGACGCCATGGCCTTGCCTGCTGATGGAACTGCCCTCGCCTTCTTCGGGGCCGAATCTCTCCTTTCAGTCCATTGTTTTGACTGTTCCTTCATTTCAGGTGTAAAGTGATCCATGGTTATGAATCGACGCGAAAACTCGACTTATTGCTGTGAAACTTCGTCAATCACTTCATTGAAATATCCTCACGATACTGTTTTTGTTGCATTGTAAAGGTAAGTATATGCCGAAGATGCCTCGATGGCCGATGAGAGATGTAACAGATCGATGATAGATTATTGGTGTACATACCGAAGATAGCTTCCTCGATGAGCGATGGAAAGTGGGAGTCGAAGTTAATTTCGTTCTATTCACACAATATTATTTCCAGTGTGCTAACGGAAAAATTATAGATAAAGTAGAACCAGAAATACCTATAAGAAGGTCGCAAATCACCAACCACTTGAATTATCAGCAGGCGGTGGATTCTACGAGGAGTTGTACCTGCCCTAGCCATTAAATTTTGTTTTATAGGTAGGTATAATGATATTGGGTTAAGATAATTATTAAGAAAAATCGCATGAATATAATTGAGAATTGTTTATTTATATATATTATATGATAATAATATATATATATATATATATATATATATATAATTATATTATATAATAATATATGATATACCTAATGTAAAATGTCAAACTTTATACTTTATAAAAAGTTCAGTTTCTCGATAAAAGGTATTTATAAACAAATTTTCACACGAAGATTAGTTTCACTTTCACTGTCGTCATCCAAATTGATAATGAACTTTCCTTTGGGAATTTTTTTTATACCCATATATGACTTTTCCACCTTTTTAATATGGGAAACACACTTGGCCCCTCCTGTTACCCCACCCGACGCATTAACTGACCACGTGGCAATGCGACACAGCGCACAGCGACTCATTCTTGCCGAGCCGTGGTTGCGAAAACAAAAGACCGTGACAATTATTACCTTTTGAAACATGCCGCCTATTCACACAACCGCAGGGAAAGTATAGATCGTTAAGTGGTACTTTGGGGGTAATTCTGTACAAGATACTAGAAATCTATTCATAGTGGCTTTTGCAGATAGACCTGTACCTACGGAAGCGACTGTCCTTTCAATTGAATTTCAGAATTTTGGGTGTGTGGCAGCACATTGCAAAAAATGTTGTCCCACAAATCCACCACCGCATCCTAGACAAATACCCGAGGAACGGAAAATACGAGAAACACAAGTGTGTGCATTGTCAGAAACGACACCTTGTTCGAGTAGACAGATCGCCGACTAAGTGAATTTGAATGAAAGAACTGTAAAGAATATTTTGAAAGAAACGGTTATCATTTTTCAAAGTCAAGACCACACAAGAACTTTTGCCTGGAGACCATTTCAGACGTATGGAGTTTTGTGAAACGATGGTCGAAAAATGCAATAGGGCATTTCGTGTAAATGATGACTTTCTAAAAAAGGTTTATTTACCGATGAATCGTCCTTCTCAATTCATCGAAAACACAACCCATCCGTAGTACGTTATTGGTCTCGTAAAAATAAACATTTGAGTATTGCTGTGAGGACACAGTACCCAAGAAAATTAAATGTGTGGACGGGACTTTTAGGCGATCACGTCATAGGCCCATTTTTTATTGAAGGGAATTTAAATGCAGCAAAATATTTGCAACTTTTGCAAAATCAAATTATTCCTGCAGTTCGCGCTCTTCCGATTTACTTTAACGACGTGTGGTTTCAACATGATGGTTGTCCTGCCACAATGCAGGCACGGTGGTTACATTTTTGAATCAATTATTTCCCGATCGGTTTATTTGTACGCGAGGTACAATCAACTGGCCACCTCGATCACCAGATGTAGCACCTCTCGATTTTTATTTCTGGGGCATGCTAAAATTTGAGGTATATCGGCACGAGTTCGAACGTGCCACCAATTTAGATGAACTGAGGGCAAAAATTATTCAGTTGTGTGCTCAGGTAACACCAGTTACCCTTGCGGCTACCAGAACAGAATTGTACAATAGATTCGGCTATTGTTTGGCCCAAAATGGGTTTGTTCGAACATTTAATAAAATAATTCCGTACACAAACTATTTAATTTGGTTTGTCTTTTCTTGTAAATATTTTTTTCTCTCCATTCAAGAAATCATTGTTTTTCTGTTAAAAAAAAGTTTTTTTTTGTTTTTATTGTCTTACAGAAATATCGTTTGCTTTTGTTTATGTTAAAGCATTTTCTTTTGTTTTCGCGGCCACCACAGCACCAAAGATATTTTGATCTACCTGTCGTCAGGTTAATTTGTTCAAATTATCTGATGTGAAATTATCGTCAATAATTCTTCTTCGTTGCAGCGCACACATTCTCCCAACTGCTGCTGGTATGATACTGACGTCCTGAGTTGACCGCCCTGGCTCTCCTATCTCTGTGTCGTGACGTCGATATCCCGTCCTCGAGCGAGTCGAGGAGAAATTGTAATGCTCTCTCAACATATATTCTTTACGGTCTCATGAAACCACCATACCCAAGATAAATACTTTCCGATACATGTTCAATTGGGTTAAACATACAGTGATAAGGAGGAAGTCTGAGCACCGTTGTCCCAAGCTTTCAGCCAATGAATCACAAAAATATTTCTTTTTTATCGAAAAACTGCGTGAAACTTCTAGTAACTGCTTTTTGTGTACTTTTCCTCATATTATATTTAACATATATTCTTGTATAGTTGCTTTGGTGTCATTTGAACATGGTGCTTTATCTAGTCTTCGACTGTGGTATCCATGACGATAATACTGTTGGGTGGAATATTTGGTATGAGTTTATTTTGGAACCAGTCTTCAAACAATTCGGCTGTAGTATCATCGTGATAATCGACAAAACATTTGTTAATATTTTTTGCCGATAAAGACAACGCCAAATGCGTATAAAACCATTTTCGGTTCTTGCGTGAATTATCGTAATACGTTTTCCTTTATTGGACGGCGCATTAGTTTGGCACAAGTCAAATGAGTCTACCCAACTTTTGTTTGGAATATCTAGTGTATCGAACCAAGTTTCATCCAAATACACTACTATTCTACCATATTCTCTAAATTCGTTTATTGCCAATAAATATTTAAATCTCCATTTCTTAAGGCGCTTCCTTAATTTTTGTGAGTTTTTTAAATTTAAATCCGTTTTGTAAAAGAGACTTTCTTAAAGTCTCTTCGCAACACTGGATACCAGTTTCATTCTTTTCAAGCCGTTGCATTAAAATATCTAATGTAGGCACAATTTGCTCTTCATACAAGGTATGTTGTTCTTCGAATTATATCTACATCACAGCCATCTAGTTTCCTTGAACCGCCAGTCTTTTCATTTCTTTCTTTTTAAAATAGGGTTACTTACTATTTTAAACACTGTGGAATACGGTGTTTTTGTTAAAGAAGCACTTTCTTGCACAGCTTGATCCTTGGACATTCCACGTTCCAGAAGGGAAGTATAAACATTTAATATATTTTGTTTCCCATGAGGGTGTAACATTTGTCGACTAGTAGTACTACGACCACCAGTTGAAGTACTAGCTTCAGGATGAGCCCATGGACGCCACATTTTTCACGACACAAAAATCGAATAGACACTTTAAAATAGACACAACTGACACAACGGAATATTAGGTAGGTAATGACTAAATGTTGTTTAACTTTCCCCCTTTTATTTCTGAAATTGGAAAGCGGTCAGTTCTCAAAACAGTCTTGTTTTCCAAATCTGGTAGGTGATTTATTTTGTAACCGTAAATAGACCATTAGCGCTATAATCTCGTTGATAGCCCATTAGTACTGAAAGTATGGTGGTCAGGTAAGTAAATTTTATTATTTACACACATTTAAACATATCCTTACCAAGGGTTCTGAATCAACCTTACGAGATTTTTTATTATCAAATAAATTTAAATACAAAACTGTCAACAAAAGCCAAAAATAATGGAGAGCCCACTATTATTAAATTGCCAAACTATTTCATGAGATATTTTAATCTGGTCCTGGGAATCTTCTAAGGGACACACACTTTCATAGCTTATCTATATTTCGAACAATAGGTAATAATAATGAGGGTAGTCGGCTAATATTGATTTACGACCTTTCTTAGATTTCTAGTTCTACTATACTTCAGTCATTTGGTGATTAAAACGGGAGTTACCTGGAAAGTTTTCCGGGAGTTTTTATAATTGGTATTTTATAGATTTCGACGTGTTCTTTCCGAATTTTCACTTTGCTACCTCGTATTTTTTCCGCTTGCGCCACCATATTGAAAAAATGGCGCCCAGAAACAGTTTTTTGGCAATATTCCATTTCCGACTCATTTTACGATTAAAATAGTAATGTAATAAATTAAACTAGAGAACTTCCTACAATTTATATTCCAACGTTTTTTTTTTGTAAAATGGATAGTTTTAACGTACGAGTGCCGCAAGCCAACACACATCTACACTGAATCATCAGTACGAGTTTTGAATTGATGCGATTGATGGAAATTGGAGTAGACTTTGCGCCCTCGTACGCTGAAACTATTCATTTTACAAAAAAAACGTTAGAACATAAATTGTAGGATATTGAGTTCAATTTATTACATAACTATTTTCATCTTAAAATGAGATATTGTCAAAAAACTATTTTTGGGCGCCATTTTCCTTATTGGCGGCGCAAGCAGCAACGATGCGAGATGGTAAAGTTAAAATTCGGAAAGAGCATGTCGAAATCTATGGAAATACCAATTTTCAAAAACTTTTCAGGTAAAACTATCAAATGACTGGGATAAGAACTGTGTTTCAATAATTAGATCTTTAAATAATGATTTAAAGTGACAGTAATCCGCTACAGCAGTATTATAGTTTTGGCTGACAGCAAACAGCTCAAACCGAGATATCAGTACCTACAACAGCCCAGACAGATTTTTTGTTTATATGCGAATGAACATTGATACATTTCAGTATATTTGTGAGGAGGTTAAATCAGAAATTCATAAGTGTTACTATAATTACTATCACACGAATCCAATATTTGACTAGTCGTAACTATAAGGCAGCTGAATATCAAATATATACTTACATAATTTATTTCAATAACACAAAAATTTCAGTGCAAACAGACTAACCCGTTAGAGGTTAAAATAGTTTGGTGTATTGTTCCAATTTGATTGGGTTTCAGTTGGAGAAGGCGCAAAGAGATGGCCACTTGCTTCAGTATCATTGATGTCATTATTTAAAAGGAATGGCATTGCAAACAACATTTCTTGGACTTCAATCCGAAACATTGATTTATCTCTTGCTGTCAGTCTTCGTACGTATGACAACAGAGAATTAAAAAATCCTGCATCGTCATCATTGCGGTCGCACGATGATGGCTTGCTTTTCCTTAAAGCCAATTAATTACTTGCAAATTTCTGCTTGAGTTGTTAACCTCTTTCTAAATGCAGTACTGGTTATTGTTGAAGTCGAGTTAGTTAATAGAGTAGTCTTTTCATTACTTCTGGACGTACTTGGAACTTCAGACACCACTGAATTTTCTTCTTGATAATCCGAAACTGGTGTTGAAGCAGAATAAAAACCTTCTTAACAAAATTAAACCGACGAAAAAAGAAACTGAAAACAAATTGATTACGTAAAGCATAAAATGATGGCCGTGGGGTGCGCGGTGGCGGCGCGTCCCTCGCTAAAAATTGCCGAGACAGCTACTCGAACGGCACACACGTGAGGGCACACGTCGTTGTGCGTGGTCGTACGGATAGCGCATTTTTGGAATGTTATTGTTTATCGCTGGAGATTTCACGATGCATTTTTATGTTATTTTGTTTTGGTCATTCCTTTAAAGTAATTTAATGATCTTAGTTGATTGTTTGTTTGACGCCGACTCAAAATCATTACTTACATTAGTTTAGGAGCTTAGTTATTAAGACTAAGAAGGTTCATTTTAGTTTTTGCTTTTCAGTTTCTTTTTTCGTCGGTTTAATTTTTTGTTGAAAAGTTTTTAATTTTTAATTTTTTGTGCCTAAAATTTACTAATTGCTACCTACTTAATTTGGATTACTTTTACTTACCCACCTTACTTCAACTATTATATACTATAACTAGCTGGTACCAGCGACTTCGTCCGCATTTAAAAACTAACGGAAGCCTCATACAAATTTTCACCCGCGTAGGGGTTGCAATTATAAAAACACCGAAAAATGTATTTCCTTATCCCTTACAAAGACCTCAAATACCAATTTTATGACCCTAACTTGAAAACAAACGAAACCACCATACAAACTTTCACCCCCCATTTCACCCCTTTAGGGGTTGAATTTCTGAAAACACTTAAATGCATATTTCTTCTATTTGTAACAAAGACTTCAAAACAAATTTTTATGACCCCAACTTGAAAACTTACGGAATTCCTATACAAACTTCCAATTACAATTTAACCCCCATATCACCCCTTTAGGGGTTGAATTTCCAAAAACACCGAAACATGTATTTTTATTTGTAGCCAAAACCCCCAGATGGTTTATGCGTGGTCATACATAAAAAAATATATATAAAATATAGCTTCTCCTTTTTTTTCGTCGGTTAAAAAGACTCATCATTAGTATTATGTGATTCATCACCGGAAACATTTGAATCTTCTTGTGTCTCAAGGCGATCTTCAAAATCATCTGAAGTTTTACATGGTGTAAATTGATCCTTAATAAAGAGCATATTTTTTTAAATATATCGTGAATCACACTTTTTCAGTTTCCCAAATTCTTGCCTGAGATTTTTCCAAGCCAATTTTACATCGTTTTCTGAAATTAAATATGGCTACTAAATAAGAGCATTTCTGTATTGGCAGCAATTATTAAATTATATATCTCAATTTGACGCCAAATAAAATACGATCAAGTACCTAATTAAATTATTGTTATACGATGTCTTTGCAGGTATCTCGCAACAGGAAGCAGTTTTAAAACGATAGCATTTTCATTTCGAATAGGAGTATCTACAGTAGCGAGAAATGTTAAGGATGTATGCGAAATTCTTTGGAAAATCTTTCTACCTATTCATATGAAACAATCGAATTGCGCAAGTCTATGAACGCATTTGTAATTTTCCCAACTGCATAGGGGCATTGGAGCAAACATCTTCGAATAAAATGTCTTGCACGATCGGGTGTTATGTTTTTCAACTACAAAAAAGTTTTCTCCATAGTTTTGCAAGCACTTGTTAACAACCATTACAGATTTGTTTATATTGACGTTGGAGCATATGGAAAGCAGGGTGACGGAGGTACTCTTTGAGCGTCTAAAATTTGCAAACGATGATTAACAGAAAACTTAATGTAGCCATATTGTGGAAATTAGTTAAATTTAGCACAACAAACTTTCAACAAACGATTGTCACGGGCCCGATAAACGGTTGAGTGTTCTTTCGGAATGCTTTTTGTAAAATGGCGTTTTTACAGGGTGTCATTGAAACGAAGGCAACAACAAGTGATACAGTGATAAAAGCAATTTGCATCCTGTACAAGCCCCATTGACCCATTGATAAAAAGCACACGAGAAACTTTCAGATCTGCCTACAATCCCAGCCAATGATGTGATTCGAGTCTCATAACTCTTCGAAAAATGCAGCAAAATTAATTCGAAATAAATTTGCAAACTATTTTCTAGCAAATCATGTGTAAGAAAGGTTAACAGGTTACTCAGTTATGCATCCATGTTTTAAACGCTTGTTTTACAGTAACGTACCTTAAGTAATACACAGGATGTAATGTAAAATAGTGCACTTATTTAAAACTGTCATAGATCAAATAGCGACAAACAAAAAAGTTCAATGAATTTTTAGTCCAATGTTAAATTGATTATACTTTTTTATGAGCGTGAAATTTTTCTTTACACTCTGTATTTCATTTATGATGCAATGCTACCATACTCTTTTCCTAGGACATATCTATTATGTTGCTGTTTATGTTTTTTGTCCCGTACTGCTGGACTTCTAAACACCAAGTTTATTAACTGTTCTTTGTCAATCATAGTGGCCACGTTTATACCGTATGTGAATTTGGTAACCTTACCAAGTGTATGTGACCAAATTCAAACCAAATGTTTTATTAATCGTTTATTCACATCGTGTTTTGTCAAATGATTAATTAACCAACTTGATTCTGGTTTGGTATTTATTTAGTCATATAACCAAGAGAAAGGTTTGAAACTCTGCTATCTAATTCGGAATTGTCATCTGTCAATGACAATGTCTGGATGTCAGTGAGCTCAGGCTCAGTCATTTCAAATTTCATTTGTTCAGCAGTTTTTGTAAAGCCCCTACTCAACATGTCTTCTTCAAGGCTCTTGTAAATGTTTTTGCCATCCAAAATTGATATAATTTTCTTGTCCAAAAATATTTGGAGAAACGCACTGGTTTCTTCATCTGTCCAATTCTTTGGACTTTTTTATAGGAGGTTCTGAACTGCAGCAACTCATTTTATATAAAAAATACCAACAAAAATGTATAAAACAATTTCCGAGGTAATGATGCGAAACTAAGGTTAGGAATCACAAAACATATTTTTCACTTACTCTCTCTCGCTCTATTTTTTATGGCTATTGTTTCCATTCGGTTCATTCAGCCAGTGCGATAACCCCAACAGAACGCATAGCAATCTTTCAAACCAAAATTTACAGTCAGGTTTGGTAAAATTCATCATACTGTTTACACCATCTCAGTCAACTTAGTATTATAGTCTGGTACACAACAAATTTTGGTACCAAACCAAGCTAGGTACTTGACCAAGTGCACAGTTTATACCACACTGACTAACAGAATTTGGTTGGAACATAATCATTAGTCTGCATACCAAGACACCGTTTAAACGTGGCCAAAATAAGAACGATAATACTTTTTTGATACCTACAAACGAGTAAATTTTCTAACCTCAACTATGTACTCTGTACGGCAGTTGTGTACCGTATTAACACAAACAAATTGAATTGGGCAACCAATAGCTATCAAGATTTCAAGATGAAAGAAACCACAAGTATTTTGTATCGCTTTAAATATCGTACCCAAGGGGGGTTAAACCCCTCGGAATCTCTTAAATATATCTGGAATAAGGTGAAAATCCGGTAGCTTTATGTACATCCCTCCCCCCGACATTTTTCTCTGGGTACGGCCTTGCGCTATAAGCATCGATGGTGCGAGGGGGTATAATCTTCGGTATGTATACTCTCCTCATGTAAATCGATATATTTGTATTACATCGATAGACATCCATCTAACCATCGATCATCCAGGCATTTACGGCATGTACTTACCCTAAATAATTTCGAAACCCATCTTGCGCACAGCTTTCTCATGTCTAAATTTTTAGTCAATATGCGATGTACAGCACTTTTTGAAATGCCTACCATGTCTGCTAGCTCGCGCACTTTCAGTCGACGGTCATCCAATACCATTTTCTGGAATGTTTCCCTTTTCAACATGAATGCCCCCCAAGAGGTTATCTTGAACGATGGAAGAAAGTGACTAAAGTTCATCTTTCAGTCGCAGATGATTCCACATCTGATTTTATGAACACCCTGTTCATAATTTCGAACAAATCAATCTATCATACCTCATGACAGGTTTTAATGTCAAAAACACTCAATTTCAAAGTGTCACTCCAGAAGAATGTTTCAACATTTTTCCATCTTTGCAAAGTGATATTGCTTCTAGAAAATGTTTTCAATTCTTCCGGTCTTCCTGATGATCGTGAAGCGTGAAATAAATTTTCGTCCAAAAAATAATTGAAGACCTAGTGAATGCGATGCCTCTCTTGCACCATGTTACGAATGATTTCTGGTGAGTACTCTTCTTCGGAAAACATTCATCTTTGCCTTATTCATCTATATGAGTTCTCAATTAAGACTGGAGTAGAAAATCATATAACTATCTGAATAAAAATGCAAATTTTCACTTTCAGATTTTTTCTTTTGAGTTAGGGTCCTTTCAGAATATCTATCAGATGTCTAGCGTGGCCTTAGCCGGGGAAGTAGTTGTTTTCTGTTAGATATTACAAAACATAACTTCGATATTGTCGTAGATTTTAAAATTTTCAGGAAAATTTCTGTTCAATTTTCAATTGAGAATGTTTTCCTTTTCGACATGAATACCTCCCAAGAGGTTTTCTTGAACGATGTAAGATGGTGATTAAAGTTTATCTTCCAGTCGCAGATGATTCCACATCTGATTTTATGAACATTCTGTTCATATCATCAAACAAATCAAAGGAACACATGTTTCAGGGTTTTTGAAAATGCAACCCTAAAGGGGTTAAGATGGGTGTTGCAAGTTTCTATAGAAGTACTGTTAGTTTTTTCAAGTTAGGATTATAAAAATTGGTAATTAAGGTCTTTGTTACAAATAAAAAAATGCGTGTTTTTGGAAATTTGGGTTAAATGGGGATTGGAAGTTGGTATGAGGGTTCCGTTAGTTTCCAAGTTAGAGTATGAAAATTGGTATTTAGGTCCCTGTTACAAATAAAGAAATACGTGTTCCAGTGTTTTCAGAAATTCGACCTTTCAAACGAGTGAAACGGGGGGTGAAATTTTGTTTGGGGGTTCCGGTAGTTTTTAAGTTAGGGACATGAAAATTTGTGTTTTGGTTCTCTGTTACAAATGAAGGAATCGTGTTTAACCTTATTCTAAAATTCCGTCCCTAAAGGGTTATTAGGGGTCTGTGAAGTTGTAATAGTCGTCAAAAAATATTACTTTCGAGATAACGGGATAACGGGAAACGGAATAACAAGATGACCGGATGACGGGATAACGGGAAGCGGGCAAAGCCACAGGCATGAGCAAGATGGAACAACACGAAAAAAACGTAGGAAAAAATACAAGTTATACGCGGACGAAGTCGCGAGTACCAGCTAGTAGTGAATAGCTACAAATGATTTCTTGAAATGAGAAAAACGAGCGGTTGGAAGATTTTTTGGAAGAATGTTCACGTTTCCACCGCTGTAACTTGTTACACATGGTGAAAACAGAGTGGATCGACGAGGCTAGAGGCACAGCGACGACGTAAGCGACGTGACAGGAGACACGTAGATAGTAAAGAGACAAAAGTTGCGATTTATTGAGCATTCTAAATTACTGAAATTAGTGTATTCGCTGTGTGCACGACAGTGGCACCGCCTAGCGACCGCAACATTGTGGGGGCCCGACCATTGGCATCTATTTGACAACAAATAGATGTTATAATAAGAACAGGATTTGGAAGCATAGCACATACTATCTATTTCATAAAAAAAGAAGTTAGTTTTAGCAGAACATGTAATAAATGTGGAAGAACTGCGATTCAAGGGACAAAGTTATTTAATAAGAGCACATATTATTAGACAGACCTCAGTGTCATTAACACCATAGAAAACACCTTTAAATGTAAGTAACCTAAATTGTGCCTTATCCATAAATTTCCAGTGAAGTTACTTTGTTTCAACATTACTATTGTTAATAACAGATAAATGATGCACGTGTCGTCACTGATGTCAAATGCGATTGTGTATATAATCAAAGCTGCAAGTGTAAGCATGTTGCTGCTTTAATATGCTACATTAATACAGAAGAAAGCTTCTCAAAAACAAGCCGTGAACAACAGTGGGGAAAACCCAGCAGACGTCAATTTGTGGACAATAAATATGCAAAAGGTAGATATTTTGAAGAAATGTTCCCACCAGTTAGCAAAAAAACTGAATATTGTCCGCCACAACCAGTAAGTCACACTGAACTTGTGCAAGAATCTTCTTTGAAATTAGTTCTGGACGCAGCAATTGAATCTAAGGATACTAGTGAAGTGAAAGAAACATCGATAGAATTATTGAACAAAGTTGAGTCAAACATGGAGCGAGAAGACTGTGTTGAGTGTTTGAATATTTTTTTTATATTCAGAGGAGAATTCGAATTATACCAAAATAATTACACATTGCATGAAGATCTAAAAATATTTTATGACAATAATATTGTGGTCAGTGATTATGATATAATCAAAATTTGTTGTGACACAATTAAGCAATCGGCATGCCCAGACTGGTATGCAATTAGACGACCCAGAATATCTGTAAGCACAAATGTACATAGAATAAAATCTCGTGAAACCAAAAGTATAGAAAATTTATTGTCTCGTATTTTAAATCCAAGGAATGTCGATTGTGAAGCTTCACGGTATGGTTTGAGCCATGAACGACAATGCTCTCTGACAGTGAAGATGAAATTTTATTCGATTCGATTCTGGCAATGGGGAGATTGGACAGAAATTACTCTGGACATCCCATCAATAAAGCACGCAAATGGTTTGGATAGTACCATACATTACAGCACCCAGATCGATTTTTCAAATATCTGAGAATGGATATTGCTATTTTTGAGGAAATGTGACTCCATATCTACGAAGGAACTGGACAAACTACAACGAACAGTCTATTGGACAGGAAAAGAGATCAGCGTCAACGCGACAATAAATCTAATTTTTATAATGGCACGCATCGACTCGCTTGTCTCGTCGCTTAACGCTGCGGCAACCCTTTTACTATATTAGGCCTCTCAACAAATTAAGTAATGCGATTAAGCATTATAACCTTCAATGCTAAATGCTAAATTTTCTCAATGAACTATCAATTCAGTTTTGAAAATTTGACTATTTATTAAACTACAATACTTCCACTATAATATGGTAAAAAATGTATTGAAAAATATTGACGACAAATATTTTTAGGAGGGGTTTTGAAGTAAGAGTCCTGGAGACCCTCGTGTAGACCTATTCGCATACACGATCGAATTCTACCTCGTCATTCTACTATGTTTTCAACCTCAGACTTACAAAAAAATGATTATACAAAAAATGTAGGGAATTTAGTTTTCGTCTTCAAATTTGTATGGGACATTTTTGTCTTAGGATCAACCGTTGAAGAAAGTTTTGTATCTTTAATCAAAGATGGCGGACCGCGCCGATCCCCCCTCCCCCCACTAAGGTCAAATACTTGGATTTTTCATCGGGGCCCGGAACTAATATAACATGTATCAAAATCCACCCCACCTTTTGTAGGGCAAAAACCCCCATATACTGGACTACTACTTTACAGTATCTAACATGTTCAAGTAAAGTATGTATGTGTTGTTAGAGTTTGTTTTATCTTGTAGAAAAGCATGTTACAACAAATACGCTAAGACTAAACTTTGTAGGAAACACATTTTGAATTGTAAGTCAAGCCATCTTACACAGTCTACACTTGGGTTTCACATTTAAAATTGATAACAATCAGAGAGCACTGATGGAACAACCCCAAAATGGCCACAATGAGAATTATAATTCCAAATATAGACAACTGGTATTTATGGAAGAAGCAGTAAACCAGTGAAAGATACGATATTGTTTGAAAATATGAATAGGATGTTCATAAAATCAGAGGTGGAATCATCTGCGATTGAAAAATAAACTTTAGTCACTATCTTCCATCGTTCAAGATAACCTTTCATCAGATATTCATGTTGAAAGGGAAAACATTGTCTATTGAATATTGAATAGAAAGATTTTGCTGTGAATAAAAAAATCCAAGATAAAAATGAAGTTATTTTCTGTAAATATCTAACGGAAAACAACTACTTTCCCGGCTAAAGCCACGCTGGACATCTGATAGATATTGAGAAAGTGCCCTAACTTAAGAAAAAATCCTAATGTGACAATTTGAATTTTCATTCAGGTTATTTAATTTTCTATTCCAATCTCAATTGAGAACTCATATAGATGAATGAGGCAAAGAAGTTCAGGAGGTGATTCCTCACAATATTCTAATATGAATTGTGCAAATAAATATATGTCCGGAAACGCTTCGTTTCCAAGATACAGGGTGTTAAAGTTTTATTTTTATTTTCGTTTTTTTTTTAAATAACTTTCGAAATACTGACCTTAAACGAACATTGGTATTGAGAGGTTTATTGAGGTGTCGAGTTCGAACCTGATATTATTATGTTCGTACTCGTAGGGGGCGCCACCTACACGTCTTTTTATTTTTTGAAGATTCATAACTTTTTGAGCGTACTTCTAGCACATTTTTCAGTAAAAAAATCAATTCCTCTATCATATCTACGTAAAAAAGCTACCCTTGTTACAAGTCGCTATAAGCAACCGTTTTCTAGATATTTGGACTTGAAAATTTCAAGTCGATTATTTGATAATCGATGCGTGTTGAATTATTACCATTATTTTGATTTTTCACAAGAATGCTTAGGAAATGAATTTGACGTTTAAGTAACTAGTTTTGGTAATTACATTTTAAATGACCGTTAAACGTTTTGTTGATTTGTTGAAGTTTCTGTGAGTTTTAAAACACTAATTTTGAAAAAATGGATTATATAAACAATAATGCTCATTTAGCCGATATGCATTTCGTTTATGACCTTGCGGATAGCAATGCGCGCGAAGCAAAACGTATTTACCAGGAGCGATTTCCTAATCGAGTACTGCCTTCAGCTCCAACATTTACTAGTCTCCATCGTCGTTTGCCAGAAACAGGTAGCTTTAAGAGGGCAGCTGATATTATTGGAAGACCACGAGCAGTCCGAACCCCAGAATTGGAAGAAGCTGTTTTGAACGCTCTCGAGGAGAATCCAGAAACAAGTACAAGAATAATTGCTGAAGCTCTCAATTCTACTCCCCAGATAACACATGGACATCCAATGGATATCCATTGGACATCCTTCATGAATTTTATGGATATACTATGGACATCCAATTATATCCAAAAGATATCTTATGGACATCCGATGGATGTTCAAAGTGGAACAACCTGTACGTCCAAAGAATATCCTCCAAGGATATCCATAAGATATCCTCCAGAGATGTCCATAAGATATCTTTCAAAGATATCCATAAGATATACTTCATCCTTCAGGGATATTCAAAAGCTATCTGAAACATTCCTTGAGAGATATTCTAAAGATATCCTTCGGGGATATCCATCGAAGATAAAATATAGTAATAATAGCGATCTGGAGAGAAATGAAATAATGGTATTGAACAAAAAAAAATTTATTTATAAACTCTGGTATCAAAAAAAATTCTCATAAACTTCGGGGTAATCAACAAATAAAATGTATATGTAAACTCTAAAATAAAAACAGAATATTAAATGCAGAATAATCATAAAAATAAAGTTACAGAAAAAATAGAATGCTATTTTCTTCGTCCATCAGGTGTTTTCTTTATTCTAGAAGATGACAGATGCCTTTCTTTGGCCCTTCTCAGCAAAGCTTAGATGGCTTCTTCAGTAGCTTTTTTATTTGTCGAATCACTGAGGTCAGCCTCTTCTGAAATGATATGTATATATTCACGGGTATAATTGATGTTGAAATCTACAAAAAAATACTGAGAAATATTATGCTTTCTTTTGAATTCGAATACTGATGTTGATAATATATACCACTGCCATAGTATATATATATATATATATATATATATATATATATATATATATATATACAGTGGGGAATAACGGGGATCTTCAGTCAGCACAAGTGTTGAACTATGAAAAACTCTTTAATACGTTGGACCGAGCTTTCGTTTCAATTTTGAAACTTCTTCAGGGTCCTAAAATATGTAAATTACATTATTGAGAAAAAAATACTTAAAATGAAGGAAGTACTTACAGTAATCTGAGTAGTTGATTAATGAACATTAATGGTGTTATATCTTTGACGTTTCGAGTGACATTGAAGGATTTGAAATGACAACCTATGATTAATCGTCAGAAAAATATAAAATATGTAGTGGGTGTGTTGATTTTTTTATTATATTCTTTGAGAATCATCAGTTTTAATCCATTTGTAAAAGATAACTGTAGATTTTGATGAGATTTTCGATATCTGTTTTTTTGTTCATATTTTGATTGGATTTATTAATTTCAATCATTTCAAGAAATAATCTTTTAGAGAAATTTTTTTCTGAATGTAAAACTTGTGCTTCCTCGAATGATATTTTGTGGCCTGTTTCAATAGCATATGTTGAGCTAATGCACATGATTTCTTGTTGAGTCTTATATCACTTCTGTGAGAGATAATACGATTATTTAAAGTTCTTGAACTTGTACCAATATAGTTCAAATCACAGTTGTTACATGGTATGCTGTAGACAACTTTTGATATCTCCAAATCTGGTGTGGGATCTTTTAATCTCGTATTTAAATTTCCAATAGTCTTGATATTTTTTTGTGAAATTTTTATGTTACTTTCATTCTTGAATAATTTAATTATATTTGATGATAGAATTCCTATATTAGGAATTGAAAAATAAATTATCCTTTCATTGTTATTTTCTGAATTTTGATTATTTGTGTCATCATTATTAATTTGTCTATCAGAGTTGGTATTGAAAAGAATTCTGTTGAGAAGTTTTTTGGGGTAAAAATTATCTAGTAAAATATTTCTGAGAATTTTAAAATTTTTGTTTTTTAATGAAGGATGAACCAACATCTTGATTCTTTTTTTCATACAAAGAATCAAATTTATTTTCATTCTTTTTGGGGAAGGAATGATAGTTTATGTATCTTTAGAGTTTGTTGGTTTCATCTACGAATTATTCTAGTATCTAAAAACGGAATTATTTTATTTTTTTCTAATTCAATTGTGAATTGTAAATTTTTATTGTAGTTGTTTACTTTTCTTAAAATTTCATCGGATTTATCCATTGGTATTGCACAAATAATATCATCTACAATTTTTTTTTTAAATGGAACTTCAAACGTCAATGGTGGTAATATTTCTTCGAAAAGGTCATCCATTACATACGAAGCAATGATTGGTGAGTTTTTCATAGTTCAGCACTTGTGCTGACTGAAGATCCCCGTTATTCCCCACTGTTCATACCAATTTTCAGTCGTTATTTCTAAATTTATATATATATATATATATATATATATATATATATATATATATATATATATATATATATATATATATATATAAGCATTATTGACATAAACTTTTCTTGGAAATTTTGCATTCTCACTGAACTAGCAGTCTGTTATGAGGCAATACAAAATTATCAAATAAACAGAACAACTGAATGGGCTTTTCACCTAGTGATAATTCAGTCAGTTTTAGTTGTCCAGCTTATTTTTTTTGCTCCATACCAGAAATATTTGGAGGCAAACATAGTGAGCATGGAAGAAAGGCATCGTTCCACAAAGTCATATTTTTGAGATTTCATTTAGGTACCCAAAAAAAGAGTTCTAGAAAAAGGAATAGAAAAACATACAACTTACCTACAGCAGCTTTGAATTTCGATCCAGTTCCCAAATATTCTTCCGAAAGATTCATTTTTTCAGTGCAATCAATAGGAAAATGTTCGAATCTACTGATGAATCATCTTCATCACATGTCCACCACAGCTTAATAAGCTGTGTGTCCACTGTTGTAGGCATTCACACCATTTTTAATCTGGACACTGTCACATCTGAAAAACTCGTGTATTGTGGCAAATGTAACGATGTGCTTTTTAGCATTTCTGAAAATATCGAAACTCAAACAGCAAACACATAAATGCATTGGAAATAATGGATGTTTATAGGTTATGTCCTTTTCAATTGATATTTACCTGTATTCGGCCAATATATAATTCCCTTTGGAAACAATCAATTGCTACAGATGAAAACCATTATGTCCAGACCAACAGGGTATAAAAACGAAGGAAAATTGAAAAAAACACGACTTTTGTTTGGATTCAGTGCTATGACTATGACCTTCCTCAACAAAATAAAATGACAGACGTCGCCAGTAATTATGCGTTATGCGTATAGTATGGCCTGTCGCAGACACATGTATATCTGTTCTGTGGTCGCAGAGGGTCCCCGCGACAAAGGTTCAATTTGTGTATCTACGAGAATGTTTAAATTCATTTATGATTGCTTTGGATATCTCATGGCCATCCCTAGGATATCTTCTGAAGGATATCTATTTCAAATCCGTCAATGGGTATCCATTTCAAATAAAGTAGGAAAATGAAACATGAGATTTTTCCAAAAAAGTTAATCCATATGTACGAGCATGAAAGAAACTCAGAAATTGACACAATAAAAATCAATCTTGCAATTTAAACTTGTCCATATTTGCTCCGGATATCTTATGGCCATCCATATGATATCTCCTGAAGGATATCCATTTCAAATCCGTCGACGGATATCTTATGGATGTCCATTTCAAATCCAGGGATATCCCGACCAGAATTGGACATGAAATGGATATCCATATGATATCCTGTGTTATCTGGGTCAGTCCACAGTTTGGAGAAGTATCCACGATCAACAATTGTATCCATGCCATATTCAAAGGGTACAAGCTCTTTTGCCACGAGACTTTTCCCAACGCATTACTATGTGTCAGTGGTTTTTGAGAAAATTGGCTGGAAATCCTCAATTTTTAAGATATGTACCCTTCAGGGACGAGCCAAACTTCTCCCGAAATGCTATCACAAACTTTCATAACAACCATGTTTGGGCTCTGGGAAATCCGCACGCAGTTAGTGAAAGACATTATCAGTATCAATTTTCTGTAAATGTATGGGCAGCGATAATTGATAATTACTTGATAGGTCCCTTCTCTCTTCCGTTCCGACTGAATGGCGCAACTTACAGAGACTTTTTAGAAAATGAATTGCCGGGAATGTACCATTAGAAATTCCGGCCCATTTTAGCGTTGTAACCAGGTAATTCCTTAACACTGTCTATCCAAATCGATGGATCGGTTGGGGTTTAGAAGAACCTAACCGGGCGTGGGCACCAAGGTCCCCAGATCTAAACCCGCTAGATTTTAATTTTTGGGGACATTTGAAGTCAATTGTTTATAAAACTCCAGTAGCGAACGAGGAAGATCTGAGAAACCGAATAGTAGACGTCTATGAAACAATAAGAAACACACCAATAATTTTTGAGCGGGTACGAGATTCAATGACTAGACGACTGAATGCCTGTATCTAGGCTGAAGGTGGACACTTTGAATAATTTATTTGAATACAATTTAGTTTCCTTCATTTTATTTTATTCTACATATTCAAAATTTCTTGAAATAGAATGTTGATATTTCTTGCAAATTTTATTAAAACAAATACAGATTTTGCACCCTTGATACAAAAATGACTATTTCAAACGAGTAAAAATAAATAGAATAGGTGGCACCCCCTACAAAAAAATAAAACTACTTACTTAAACGTCAAATTCATTTCCTAAGCATTCTTGTGAAAAATGCGAAATAATGGTAATAACTTCAACACGCATCGATTATCAAATCCAAATATCTAGAAAACGGTTGCTTATAGCGACTTGTAGCGAGGGTAGCTTTTTTACGAAGATATGATAGAGGAATTGATTTTTTCACTGAAAAATGTGCTAGAAGTACGCTCAAAAAAGTTATGAATCTTCAAAAAAGAAAAAGACGTGTGGGTGGCGCCCCCTACGAGTAAGAGCAATAATAACATCAGGTTCGAATTTCACACCTCAATACCAATTTTCGTTTAATTAAGGTCAGTATTCCGAAAGTTATTTAAAAAAAACGAAAATAAAAATAAAACTTTAACACCCTGTATCTTGGAAACGAAGCGTTTCTGGACATATATTTATTTGAACAATTCATATTAGAATATTGTGAGGAACCACCTCCTGAAGTTTGTCAAAGTACTTTTGAATCACCCTTTATATGAGATTATTATAGTTCGCTAAATAGTACCGATATCACCTGGTTGTGGTGTACCAGACCAAAGTTGTATTAAGATTGTGTGGAAGCTAGTCCAGATATAGGTACCTGTTTCACTTCAGAGAAATAAAATGACACTCTGAATTTCACAGTTCTTTATTTCTTTAAGATGAACGATATCTTTCCAAAATCAAGAATAGTAAACACACATAGTACGATGAGGTAATCAAAATATTATTACAACATTTTTCGACAAAATTTACACTTTCAGTAACACCAACACTACCACTCACTCTATTTGCCGTGGGTGTCTGGGATCCATTGACCTCCCAAAGCACCTTCGACTGCTCCTCTTGAAACTCCGATACCTCCAATACCAGCACCCAATCCAAGTCCTGCGGCACCCAATCCTAGAGCGGGGACACCCAATCCCAGAGCGGGGACACCCAATCCCAGAGCAGGGACACCCAATCCTAGAGCAGGGACACCCAATCCTATGCCAGGGGCTGCTACGGGTACATCAGGAATCCATTGTCCTCCAAGGGCTCCTTCGAGATCCCCTTTGATGCTCGTTTGGACTAGACCAATGCCACTAGCGCTGGTGTAGGCTACGGCTACGAAGAGGATTGCTACGGCCTGTGGGGAAATGGAAAGAATATTAATATATCAAATGAGCCAGAGTAGTAGTAGATATGCATTTTCAAAGAAGTCTGTTTTGAAATCCAGGTTGTCATATTACATATCGAATATTTAATCGAAGATTTCCATCAAAATGTCAACTGTCGTATTGTGAGTAACCGCATTCTGCATCCGCAAATCGTCCCCAAAGTCACCCATCATATCTAACTTCTTTATTGAGATTACATCCAATCAACAATATCTCATAATGGAAATTTCAAATGATGGCTTACTCTTATAAAAAAGTCTAAATCTTACTGTGAGTACATGGATGATAGATCAACATTAAAGGACTTTTTCATGCATTTCTAGATACATGAAATTTCAAAGTTGCATTGGTTAGGGACAGTTGTGTATATATGGGAAAGAGGCTATATAGCACTCTCCAAACCCTCTTCAAACCCTACAAATAAGAGGTGTGAATATGCCCCTAAGACAATCGGTGTAATCATCTCTTACCAAGTTTATGATGGCAGACGAAATAGAGGAAGACCCCAGATGAGATGGGTGCAAATCGAATGAAAAATAGGGGAAGGAAGGGAGGATGCCCCTGAGAGGGTAGTGACATGTATCAAAACATTCACACCTTGCAATAAAAATCGACTTGTACAAGCTAGTAAAGAGGGTAGGATTATTGGAAAATATCTTTTAACTAATCAAATACATTTCGTTTCTAATGAAGGACCAGTGACTGAAGAATAGTAATATAAAAATGTGAATTCCTGGAAAACGAATACTTTTTCATATTTATTTATTTTCATTTTCCATGATAATTAAACGCTGATATTGATAGATTCTAAAAATATGTAACAATATTTTGTGACGACAAAATTTGAGAAAAAATAAATATCAAAAAAGTTTTCATCCACTTATGAAGTGAGCGATTGGCATTCCTCGATTTCTATTCAGATCAAATTCTTCATTCACTCTATGTTATACTGATTTCACCAAGATTTTGTGGAAATAATGGGAAAATCGCCAAGCGGAATGTGAAAATGTAAATTGAATCTTCAATAATGAAAATAACTGGATGTTACCATAAATTAAAGTTTTTAATTTGTTGTACCTTCATATACTGGAAATGACAATCGAGTCGATAATATTATTCGCTGAAAAAGAAGGAAAATATGAGACTTACCAAAGAGTTCATGTTGCTTTGTTTGTTGGTATGAATATGGTTAAATACAAATGCTCTGTATTTTATATAGTGTGCAGTAACCTTGCCCACGCCCAGACAGTTATTTCTTTCCTTGTATATGCACCGAGGCAATGAGAATGCCAGAAAAAATCTATGAATGCGAAAACTGCAATCGTTTGCAGGATATTGCATCATTTTTGAAGATGATGAAAAAAGTTTGGATATTTCTGAACTTTGGTTGAACTAACTTGCTATAGGGGTAATTCCAAAAATCAAAAGCCTCATCATACATGTTTTAGATACAGGTAAAATAAAACGAAGAATTCCTGAGACATATCGTTATATAATTTATGATTGAAGGCTCAACTTTCGAAATGTTTTAACATGGATCTATATGGACAAATTGTGAATTCCAGGCAATATCCAATAAAAAAATCGTCACGGCTTTATCGTTACTTCTTTCAAAAGGAAACTCAACCTATTTATTTTAACTTCACATTTGAATCATTATCAAAGCGCATGATCAGAACATTCCTCGATCTACTAAAAATGTAGGTAAATTTTTTAAACTAGAAGATAACAATGTATTTTCATAAAAAAAGAGGTTCGCCATGTTAGATATTTTTGTTGAATATCGCTCATATTGTCGTACCAAAATTCAAGAAAATCTATACGGATGGTACGATGATATCATTTGTGATTCATTCCATTCAAGATATGATTGAAACAACCGACATTTCAGCGACTCTGCAGTAAAAGAAATCTGGTACGAATCATTGTGGAACCTGACGTATTTTTCTCGGAAATATCCTTGAATTTTGTTGATCGCAAGTCAAGTGTGAGCCCAATAAGGAATAATATCGTTGCAGTCGTAAAAAATTATGGTAGACAAGCATGTAATGTCAATTTCTCATTCATATGTAAGTATTTTTTAATCTATTTTCTAATACATCTACGAGAAGCGAGAACATAGAGAAATTAAAAGAACTACTACGAATTTTAGGTTTTCGGGTACGAAAACAGTCATTGTTCCCGAAACCTCAACATATTGTAGAAAATTAAATCGCATTCAACCTTTACTTATTTTTTCGATAGGCAAATTCATAATACAAGTTACTGACTATTTTAGGTAGCTTTCATATATTTATTAACTTCAAATATTGATAAAAACTTTTTAACAAAAAATTAAACCGACGAAATACGGAACTGAAGAGTAAAAAATAAAATAAACCTTCTTAGTCTCAATAACTAATCTCCTAAACTAATATAAGTAACTAATTTTGAGTCGGCGCCAAACAAACAAGCAAATGAATTAGGTAAGGCGTAAAATGATGGCATCGAGTTGCGCGATGACATTCTGATAATTTTTTTTGAAGTAATTTTATGATCTTCGTTGATTGTTCGTTTGGCGCCGTCTCAAAATTAGTTACTTACATTAGTTTAAGAGATTAGTTATTGAGAATAAAGGTTTATTTTATTTTTTACTTTTCAGTTCCGTACTTCGCCGGTTAAATTTTTGTTAAAAGTTTTTATTTTCAATTTTTGGCTGGAAATCTACTAATTACTACCTACTTGTTTTTTGATTACTTCCAAAATACTACTTACCCACCATACTTCCTATTACCAGTTAAATAATATATTATCTACTTTACTATTTGTTGTAATATAAATTATTTTGTTGTTCTGGTTAGTTTATTTCATTACTTTGTATATCTTTTCATCCTCTCATAGAATATAATGATTGTGACGGATGTAGAACAAAAATACTGACAGTAGCGATATGTCATTGTCAACTACATATGTGTGCCAATGTTCACAAGTGAAAAATCAATTATCGCCTATTTTTCTACCCATAAGGGTGGATAATTTCATTTGAAATCCAAATCTGATCAACTATGAGGTATACCCTATCTAATAAAAAAAGAATCATCCAAATCGATGAACCCAGTACAAAGTTATGCCTGATAGAATCGGTTAACGGACCAGAATTCAGAATTCAATATCCTTCATTTTGCTACCCGTAGGAGTGGATTTCATCTTTTAAATCCAAATGGGACCAACTTCGAAGTACACCCTATTCACTAAAAAAAGATTGATCGGAATCGGACGTCTCAGTAAAAAGTAATGCGTGGTCATACATAAAAAAAAATATACGCGTCGACTAGAAAACCTCCTCCTTTTTGGTTTCGTCGGTTTATAATAAAAAGGATAGTCTATGTGAAGCCAAAACAATTGAACATCGATTTTCAAACTCGGGCGATGAAAGTGATTTTGTTCGTCCATCTCGTTCTAGTAGTATTTCACGTGAAAAAATATTGAGTATGACAAGCTCATTTCATTTGTTGCAAATTCTCATTATGGTAACATAACCACAAAATTGTGACATTTCTTTTAACGTGTCCAGCGATCTATCAAAACGAAAGCAATATGGCGGCTGAGGTCACTAATTCGTTATATGTGACCACCGTGGTAAAAGTGTTCATTTTGTGATTTTCTATGCGAATTTGAGTAGTTTTTTCAATTCTGAATAATAATTCGTGCTTCAGCTGAAGGAAAATGCCAGTTACTTGCATTGTAGTTGACTATGGGATAGGGATAGAGTCGGGTTTTACTCGGTGCCTACCCTTCAAAATAACAAGTTTTTGACTAGTAAAAATTACTTATCGAGGAAGAGAAGAGCTTTATGGTTAGCTGCAACTAAGCGAGATGATCTTACGGATTCGAAAATCAAGTATCAGAGTCTGCAGCAGACATAAATGCACATTCATGAAAATATCCATCATTCATTCATGGATATTACTTCAAAATTTTGTGATTTGTTCTTACGATTATTTGGATGATTTTGCCTACTTGAATATTCCTGAATTGTACATTAGGAAGTCTTTCAAATAAAATTTATATGATAATTGATTTTTATAATTATTGGACTACAAATTTTAAATTCTGGTGACTCAACAAATAAAAACATACTTTGAAATATGTGTTTTTCAATCTGAACCTTCCCTTTATAGATATTTCAGGCAATTGTGGAAAGACTCGATCAAGTCTTGTGAAGGGTATTGTAATATTAAAATAAAAAAATTCCGTATGAATTTATTAAGTCAAAATTCATGTTACATACCAGGGATCGTAAGTATCGTGCTATATATATTGAAATTATTCTAGATAAAAAATATTAAAATAGGATTAAATTTTTTTCCAGTTTTTTTATGATTTGTATTAAATAAAAAGTAATTAACTGAATCAGGAAAACAACGAATAAACAACCATTCATTTATTGAATAAACAACTTGAAATGCATAATAATAGATGAAGTTGTCATGAAATCAATTCTAAAATTAAATAAAAATAGTATTATTATCAAATACAAATAGTATGGTTGGCATTGGCCACACAGCTTCCAAATATGTGCGAGACATTGCCTTCCTCTTGGTGTTCGCATACTCTGCTGCAAATACTATGGCACAAACGTAACTGCATACTTCACTGTTTCACGCCATACAAGTACAGTGAGCTGTAAAAATGCTTCCTTCCTTTGCAATTATGCACCAAACATCTGGAGGTTTTTCAGTTGCCTTTTGTGAATACTTGACCTGGAGAAAAAGTTATGTTGATTAGAACTATTATGAAAGTTGAGAAGTGATATTCTGAAATATAAAATCAATGTCTCTTATAATAAAGCAAAGTTGACGATGAACATAATAGATCAGATCAAAGTCATAAATTGCCTCGTATGAATTATTATTAATTTATAATAGTCCTGTTTGAAATGAAAAATTCAATTCGATGCCTTATGATTCAAGATTTGCTACTGTACATGTATCCACATTAGAAAAAGCCTAATGCTTAGGAAAATACTTACCTATATATGAATGATTCTGAACCTTTGTTCTCACCTTCACAATAAAGCCAGATTCAAAATATTTATCTGATGGCATGTCATAATGACAACGTTATGTCACTCAATTTTGATGACATAAGAAAGCTCATTATGGTACTTAGTCCCATAATGAATTCATTATGGTACTAAGTACCATAATGAAATTATGCTATTTCATATGCACTCCGTGATTTTTCC